>JAVJIF010012837.1:77500-99744 GCA_038442645.1 Agave tequilana
GAAATGGCACCAAAGACCAAGCATGCTGCCTCGTCCTCAAACGCTGTCGTTTCAGAGGTTCAAATGGGCGGTCCTTCCACGCATGAGGCCCCCATTTCAGGTAGTAACAGAATCTGAACTAATTTCCACCATTAAAGGGGCTTAAAGAGTTCTCTTAACTTTTAAGTCTCTTTTGAATGTGAACTGCCAACGCGAGGCTCATGCCCGTGTTTAATTTTCAGACGCGGCTCTTGCATTGGTAGGAAAGACGCGGGTTTAACAACCTCCACGTCTTTGCTTCATCAACTTGAGTTTGTATCTGTTAGTCGAATGCGGACCTCGTTGAGCCTTGTGTTTTGATCACAATATTCAGGATTTCTCTAAGTGAGAAAGGTTTAGACGAGGACTTCATAGGATCCTTGCGTCTTTAAGGTCAGGCGCGGGTTTCATTGAGTCTCGCGTCTGAGTCTGACACTTAGAAAAAATTTTAAGTTGTGGATTTGGATAGCGAGCTTCATGCAAGCCTCGCGTCCTTGAGCTTAAACGCGGGTTTTGTTGATTTCTGCGTCTAAATTCTTCTCGCGTTTGAGTTTCAGACACTTAGTTATTTTCTTTTAGACTTCTGACTAAGTGTTGTCTTCTTTGTAGTGCGATATTCTTCTAACCCCTTGTCTAAGAAGTGCCACTTTGGGTATGTAGGTGGTGCTGATCTGAACTTGACCTTTGTGCTCCCGAGAACCGCTCCTGTGACTACTGGTAAGTCAAAGGAGCGAAAGGATAGGAATAGCAAGACCATCATGCAGACGCTTCGGGATATCCTTTCTGATGGCCAGTTTGAGTCGGATTCCCGCACTTTGCTAAGGAAGCCTGCCTTCTTCTTTGGTGACTCAATCGAAGAAGATGAAACTGCCCTTTATAATGGTAACTACAAATGGTTCCGCCTAATTAGTGATAGAAAATTCTTTCTTCCGAACATAGAGAGGATATATCCCTTTGCATATCTGCAACACATGTCTATGCGTCAGATAATGAATTAGAACTTGGTCAAGTCATAATCTGGAGTCTCTTTGGGCAAGATTGGTGTCCATGAAGGCTACACCGTCAGACATGGGAGGTGTGTGCTGGGGTAGACCCTGGGTTAGTCAGGACTGAGTACCCGAAGGGAGAGACCCCCCCAGCTTGGAGCCACATTTCTTCAACAATTCCTGGGGGTGGGGGTGACTTCCCTTCTGAATTTCGTGCGACTGGCTGGATTCATTCTACCGACAAGCACTGGTGGTATAGAATGGTAGGGCTTGTCTTGGTAGAACTTGGCGACCTTCTGCTACAGGCTAGACTGTATGAGGCCATCAGAGCTGTTCAATACGACCTTCCGTAAAGCACACAATACTTTTACGCTGTCCTGGAGCTTTACAATCCAGAAACTTGCACCTTCTTCACCCCCTGGGGAAATGGGACTCGCCCTTCACGAGATGTATGAAGTCTCGAGGCTGGTGATTGGAGATGTCCCTTATGAAGAGTACGTCCCAACTTATGAGGAGCTTCACCTCCTGAGGAAAGAGGATCCTCAGGTGTACGAGACGTATTAGGAAGTATTGTGTCATTTCCACATCTGCGGGCAGATATCCACCTAGAGGAATAGGGGCATTAAGCAGATTGTTGGCCCAAGGTTACAATCAAACCCATGTTTAGTATATTTTGATGATTACAAAACATATTAGTTATTGGTACTAATATAAATTGTTGTTTAAGTGTGTTTCAGGTTTATATATTAAAGAGATGAATTCTTCCCTAAAGGAAGGTGTATTGGACTCAAGACAAGTCAAATTGGGCTCAAATTGCAATATTGAAGATCAAGAGAAGATAGCTCAAGTTGAAGTCTTGAAGACCATTGTAGTTTGTAAGTTTAGTTTTGTAAAGATAGAATATGTGAAATTTGGCTCTAGGATTTGCACACACATTTGTTTTGTATGTTTCTATGTTTTCAAAATATTTATTTTTAGGTTTATGCCTTAGTTTATACATACATGTACCCAAAGCTTCACATCTTCAAAAACTTGTTTAAATACATGTATATAAACTATTTTCAGCATAAAACTTAGCTTCAGATTTTTAAAGATTTTATACAAATTTTCTATCTTAAAATCTGCCCAGAAAAACAGTTTTCCAGGCAGACCGGTCGACCGGCCCAGTCGACCGGCTGCTGTGTCCGGACATGCACAAGTTGTGCATGTCTGTCGGTCGACCGGACCAACAGACCGGTCGACCGAAATTAGACGTTTGCTCTCTGTATCTTTCCGGTCGACTGGGTCGGTCGACCGGTAGAAGGAAACTGTGTT
Organism: Agave tequilana; assembly: GCA_038442645.1. Classification (NCBI taxonomy): domain Eukaryota; kingdom Viridiplantae; phylum Streptophyta; class Magnoliopsida; order Asparagales; family Asparagaceae; genus Agave; species Agave tequilana. The sequence goes on from JAVJIF010012837.1 coordinate 79,819, forward strand.
TCCTTTCTTGAGATCGGTCGACCGGCAGTCGACCGGAGCCATAACGGCTCTTTTGCCAGCAGGGTCCCGGTCGACCGGCAGTCGACCGGTAGGCCTGCAACACCTCCAACGGCTCTTTCCTCTTTGGGCTGTTCTGAAAAACTGTTTTATTTTCTGTTTTAACAGACTTTTTAGAGGGTTGTTGGGGTGCTTTTGCAGGTGATATTAGCTGGAAAAATCAGAGTTTTTAACCTATTCTCTCCCTATAAATAGTGGGAAATAGGCCTTAGTTTGACACCAAGAAAAATACAAGTTTTTCATAGTTTTCAAGAGAAAGAGAAAAATAGTTTAAAGCTTTCATTTCCATTCTTTCAAAATTGGTTTTTTCAGTTGTTGTTTGATCTCTAATATCACTCTACAACTGAAGCTTTTCTCACCACACTTCATAGAGCCAAAAATTTCATATTCTTTCTATAGGTGAAGTTGTAAAAGTGTGAGAGTGTTTGTAAAAGAGAAAGAGTGTTGTGGTCTAGTTGAGATCACAAATTTGTAATCCTTTGTTCTTGTGGAGACAAGTTCCTAAGGGGAATTTCTTTGTAAGGTGAAGCTACGGGCTTGAGGTCTTTGGAGGCCTAACTTGTACGGGATCCTAAGGGGATAGTGGAAACCCTTCACGGAGGTGAAGGCGGGGACTAGAGCTACGGGCTCGAACCTCGAAACAAATCACTTTGTTTGCGATTGCTTTTGTGTCATCTTGCCTAATTCTCTCTTGCTTTACTTGCTTTCTACTTATTGCTTGAGAACTAACATTTTATTTGTGCAATCCTTACTTGTTTACTTTTCTTGCTATATTACTTGTGTGCATTTCATCATCGCATTTCATACTTGGAATTGTTCGATCACACCTCAATACAACACGGTTGCATTGCGCACCTCTAACCCATTTAAGGGGAATTGGGAGGAAGGAGTTCAGAACCTCGCAAGGGGTATTCGGCTCTTAGTCGTGTTTTGAGAGATCGTTGCATCACTCACTTAAGTAAAATTTAAAAAGAGCATTAGATTAGCAATTACACCTATTCACCCCCCCTCTAGGTGTATTTCAATTGGTATCAGAGCTTGGACTCTAGGATTTGGCTTAACAACCTTAGAGAGATCCTCATTTTGCTAATCATTTCATTCATTTCCACATAGTAAACATGGCCGATGGTATTAAGACACCCCCTAAGTTTGATGGACTTAACTTTCCCATATGGAAGGTTAAGATGACCGTTTTCTTGCAATCTCTAGGTAGTCGAGTTGCAAAGGCCGTGACTAAACAATTTAGTGTACCCCCCGGTGATGAATCTACTTGGTCCGAAATTGAGACCAAGGAGTTTGATGCCAATGCTAGGGCTCATTATGCACTCCTACAAGCCCTCAATGATGATGACATAGCTAGAGTCATCCATTGCAAATCCGCCTATGAGATTTGGTCCCATTTGCTAGTAACACATGAGGGGACATCACAAGTGAAGAGGGCCAAGATAGACCTTCTTCGGTCCCAATATGAAAATTTTTGCATGCAAGAGAATGAAACCATAGATGATATGGTTACTAAGTTTACAAAGATTACTAATGGTCTTGCTTCTCTAGGTGAAGAAATCAACAATGACCAAAGGGTGAGAAAGATCATCCGGGCTCTTCCTCCATCATGGGAAGTGAAAGCTACAACATTGAAGGAACTCAATGACAAAGATGAGATTGAGCTCATTGGACTCATTGGGAACTTGAAGACCCATGAGATGGAGAGGAAGGCAAGGGAGGACATGGCACCCTCCAAAAAGAAGACCATTGCCTTCAAAAGTCATGCTACTTACTCCGACGAAGATGACGAAGAAGAAGATGACGAGGAGCTCTCACTTCTAGTCAAAAACGTCCGGAGGATGTACAACAAGGCAAAGTTCCAAGGACGGAGGAGATGGCAAGGAGGCAAGGAAGAAAGGAAGATCATTTGCTTTAATTGCCAAAAGCCGGGACACATTGTAGCGGAGTGTCCGGACCAAGTGAAGCCATCTTCATCCAAGAAGCCATACAAGAAGAAGGCTATGAAAGCAACATGGGATGACGAAAGTGAATCCGAGGAGGAGATCGACACCGCCAATATGTGCTTCATGGCAAATGAGAGCACAAGCAAGGTAACCCCCTCAACTCTTCTTGATGATGATTTATCCATGGATGAGCTAGGAGAAGCTTTTATGGAACTTTCTAGTAATTATGATTTCTTAAAGAAGAAATATTTAAAAATGAAAAAGGACAATGAATCTCTTAATATTCAAATTGTAAATCTTTCTAAAGAAAATAATGATTTGCATTCTTCTTTAGTTTCCACTAAAAATGATTTTGAAAAATATAAGATTGCTTGTAAAGGAAAGACCCCATTTGTAGATTCTAATGAGATTGCCATGCTTAAGGAAAGAATAGACTCATTAGATGTTGTTTTGAAAAAATGTAGTGAGTTTGATAAGAAGAAGATGGAGAATATGTTTCCTAAGAAACAAGCTCCTAAGAAAAATATTCATCATGCTCATGCTCATGCTCATGTACATGCTACACAACCTATGCATCATGGTAAACCCCCAAAGCATGTTCACACTTCACATACACACCATGCATTCATGTATAGAAAAGTGTACTCATGTTCACATTGTGGACGGAAAGGACACTTAGCTAATTTTTGTTATGATAGACTAAGTGCATCACATCATAATGTTTGGGTTCGTAACACTAACTTTCAAGGACCCAAGAAAGTTTGGGTACCAAAATCAACTATTATTTTAAATGATGTAGGTACTTTCCAAAGCCTAACGACGTAGAGGTTTGTGGTATCTTGATAGCGGTTGCTCAAGGCACATGACTTGGGACATCAACAACTTTGCAACCCTATCAAGATATCATGAAGGTGGCACCGTCACCTTCGGAGATGACGCCAAGGGAAAAATCATCGGTATTGGTAATGTAAAACTTGGCACCTCTCCTTTAATTGAAAATGTGGTTTTAGTTGATGGCCTCAAGCATAATCTCTTGAGTGTTAGTCAACTTTGTGATAAAGGTTTTGATGTTGTTTTTGATAATGTTTCTTGTAAAGTGATTGATAGAACTTCTAATGTTTGTGTATTTTCCGGTTTTCGTGAAAGCAATGTTTATATGATTGATATGCTAAATATGTCTTGTAATATAACATGTTTAAAAGCCCTCGATGACGACTCTTGGTTGTGGCATAGGAGATTAGGCCACGTTTCATTTGATCATATTTCTAGGCTTAACTCTAAGGAAATGGTGAAGGGTATTCCTTCATTGAACTTTGAAAAGGACCGAGTTTGTGACGCATGTCAATTTGGGAAACAAACTAAGTCCTCATTCAAATCAATTAAGGATATCATGTCATCACGTCCATTGGAGCTAATCCACATGGATTTATTTGGCCCTACACAAACCAAAAGTTTAAGTGGGAGTAGATTTGCTTTTGTTTTAGTAGATGATTTTTCGCGTTTTACTTGGGTTTATTTTCTTGAGCATAAAAGTCAAACCTTTTCACATTTTCAAGCCTTTAAGAAAAGAGTTGAAAAGGAAAATGACTCCTCAATAATTAAAATAAGAAGTGATAGAGGAGGTGAGTTCATTAACCTTCCCTTTACCACTTTTTGTGAGGAACATGGAATAAAACATGAACTTTCTTGTCCTAGAACTCCACAACAAAATGGAGTAGTTGAGCGGAAAAATCGTACTTTACAAGAGATGGTTAGGACAATGTTAAATGAATATGGTCTACCACATTATTTGTGGGCCGAGGCCGTTCATACTTCATGTTACATTGCAAATCGTGTTTTCCTATGTAAAAATACTACTAAGACTTCTTATGAGATGTATTTTTCTAGAAAACCCAATGTTTCTTATTTCAAAGTGTTTGGTTGCAAATGTTTTGTTTTAAATACAAATATTAATTTGGGAAAATTTGATGCAAAAGCATATGAGGCTATTTTTGTAGGTTACTCAAATACTAGTAAGGCTTATAGAGTCTTCAATAGGTCAACTTTGACTATTGAGGAATCTATTCATATTAAATTTGAGGAATCTAACAAGTTTGTTAAGAATTGTGTAGAAATTGATGCTTTAGATGAAGGCTTGGAGAAAGTGACCTTGGAGGATGCTTCTACCATGGGAGACAAGCCAAAGGATGGTGATGGAAGTGAAGCCAAAGTGGAAGAGGCTCAAGGAAATGAACATCGAGCAAATGAAGAGGAGCCCTCTCAACCACTACCAAAGGATTGGAGATTCAATCCTCATCATCCCAAGGACCTCGTCATAGGTGAAGTATCAAAAGGGGTAACCACTCGCTCTAAGATTCAAGATTTTTGTGGTAATTTTGCTTTTATTTCACACATAGAACCTAAAAATGTCCTCGAGGCCGAGGCCGATTCATATTGGTTGCTTGCAATGCAAGAGGAGCTCAATCAATTTGAGCGCAATCAAGTTTGGCACCTTGTTCCTAGGCCCCAAGATAGACCAACTATTGGCACTAAATGGATCTTTAAGAACAAGAAAGATGAATCGGGTAATGTAGTTAGAAACAAGGCTAGGTTAGTTGCCCAAGGTTACACTCAAATCGAAGGAATCGATTTTGAAGAAACCTTTGCACCCGTAGCACGGCTCGAAGCCATACGGATGACCTTAGCATATGCCTCATTTAAAGATTTTAAGTTATTTCAAATGGATGTAAAGAGTGCTTTTCTTAATGGTTATATTGATGAGGAGGTGTATGTTGAACAACCCCCCGGGTTTGTTGATCCTACACACCCTAATTATGTTTATAAATTAGATAAAGCACTATATGGTTTAAAACAAGCCCCTAGGGCTTGGTATGAAAGATTGTCTTCATTTTTGATTTCAAATGATTTTAAGAAAGGAAAAGTTGATAAAACATTATTTACCAAACATATAGATCAAGATATCCTCATAGTTCAAATTTATGTTGATGACATTATTTTTGGATCTACTAATGTTTCACTTTGCAAGAATTTTGAATCATGCATGAAAAGGGAATTTGAGATGTCTATGATGGGGGAGCTCAACTTCTTCCTTGGACTTCAAATCAAGCAACGTAGTGATGGGACATTCATCAACCAAGCCAAGTACACCAAAGAACTCATCAAGAGGTTCGGGCTTGAAGGATCCAAAGTAGCAAAGACTCCCATGGCAACCACTACGAAACTTGACAAAGACGAACAAGGTAAGGAAGTTGACATCAAATTATTTCGTAGCATGATTGGTAGTTTACTCTATCTTACGGCTAGTAGGCCGGATATAATGTTTTCCGTATGTTTATGTGCACGTTTTCAATCATGTCCTAAGGAATCACACTTAATAGCGGTAAAACGCATAATTAGGTATCTTAAGGGCACAATTGATTTAGGTTTGTGGTATCCGAAAACTAACCAATTTACCATGACTAGTTATTCGGATGCTGACTATGCCGGTTGTAGGGTAGATAGGAAGAGCACAAGTGGCACTTGCCAATTCTTGGGCAATTGTCTTGTGTCTTGGTCTTCCAAAAAGCAAAATAGTGTAGCCCTTTCAACCGCCGAGGCGGAGTATGTAGCAGCCGGAGCTTGTTGTGCACAAGTACTTTGGATGAAACATACTCTTCTCGATTTTGATTTACATTTTGATCATGTTAAGATTTATTGTGATAATACTAGTGCTATTCACATGACCAAAAATGCTAATCAACATAGTAAAACCAAACATATAGACATTAGATATCATTTTCTTAGAGATCACTTTGAAAAGGTGACATAGATATTGATTTTGTTTCTACCGATTTTCAACTTGCGGATATTTTCACAAAACCTTTGGATTATGCAAGATTTTCTTTTATTTGTGGTGAATTAAATGTTTGTAAGATTGATACTTAAAATATTTTTTTAATATTCTTAAAATTTTTTTTTAACCCTTTTTGATGTATGACAAAAAGGGGGAGAAATATAAGTTTGGGAAAAATATGTGGAGGAAAAATATGTTGTTTGTTTTAAATTTTGTTATTCCTTATGATAGTTTATTTTTGGTGATGATATTTTTCAATGCTTTATGTATGCTTACATAGTTTCTCATTTTCATGTTAAATACATAGCAGTGTTTAAGGGAGAGCTTTCCAAGCTCTTTCCTCTTTTATTTGTTTAATAACTCATATGTTTTGTCATCATCAAAAAGGGGGAGATTGTTGGCCCAAGGTTACAATCAACCCATGTTTAGTGTATTTTGATGATTACAAAACATATTAGTTATTGGTACTAATATAAATTGTTGTTTAAGTGTGTTTCAGGTTTATATATTAAAGAGATGAATTCTTCCCTAAAGGAAGGTGTATTGGACTCAAGACAAGTCAAATTGGGCTCAAATTGCAATATTGAAGATCAAGAGAAGATAGCTCAAGTTGAAGTCTTGAAGACCATTGTAGTTTGTAAGTTTAGTTTTGTAAAGATAGAATATGTGAAATTTGGCTCTAGGATTTGCACACACATTTGTTTTGTATGTTTCTATGTTTTCAAAATATTTATTTTTAGGTTTATGCCTTAGTTTATACATACATGTACCCAAAGCTTCACATCTTCAAAAACTTGTTTAAATACATGTATATAAACTATTTTCAGCATAAAACTTAGCTTCAGATTTTTAAAGATTTTATACAAAATTTTCTATCTTAAAATCTGCCCAGAAAAAACAGTTTTCCAGGCAGACCGGTCGACCGGCCCAGTCGACCGGCTGCTGTGTCCGGACATGCACAAGTTGTGCATGTCTGTCGGTCGACCGGACCAACAGACCGGTCGACCGAAATTAGACGTTTGCTCTCTGTATCTTTCCGGTCGACTGGGTCGGTCGACCGTAGAAGGAAACTGTGTTTCCTTTCTTGAGATCGGTCGACCGGCAGTCGACCGGAGCCATAACGCTCTTTTGCCAGCAGGGTCCCGGTCGACCGGCAGTCGACCGGTAGGCCTGCAACACCTCCAACGGCTCTTTCCTCTTTGGGCTGTTCTGAAAAACTGTTTATTTTCTGTTTTAACAGACTTTTTAGAGGGTTGTTGGGGTGCTTTTGCAGGTGATATTAGCTGGAAAAATCAGAGTTTTTAACCTATTCTCTCCCTATAAATAGTGGGAAATAGGCCTTAGTTTGACACCAAGAAAAATACAAGTTTTTCATAGTTTTCAAGAGAAAGAGAAAATAGTTTAAAGCTTTCATTTCCATTCTTTCAAAATGGTTTTTCAGTTGTTGTTTGATCTCTAATATCACTCTACAACTGAAGCTTTCTCACCACACTTCATAGAGCCAAAAATTTCATATTCTTTCTATAGGTGAAGTTGTAAAAGTGTGAGAGTGTTTGTAAAAGAGAAAGAGTGTTGTGGTCTAGTTGAGATCACAAATTTGTAATCCTTTGTTCTTGTGGAGACAAGTTCCTAAGGGGAATTTCTTTGTAAGGTGAAGCTACGGGCTTGAGGTCTTTGGAGGCCTAACTTGTACGGGATCCTAAGGGGATAGTGGAAACCCTTCACGGAGGTGAAGGCGGGGACTAGAGCTACGGGCTCGAACCTCGAAACAAATCACTTTGTTTGCGATTGCTTTTGTGTCATCTTGCCTAATTCTCTCTTGCTTTACTTGCTTTCTACTTATTGCTTGAGAACTAACATTTTATTTGTGCAATCCTTACTTGTTTACTTTTCTTGCTATATTACTTGTGTGCATTTCATCATCGCATTTCATACTTGAAATTGTTCGATCACACCTCAATACAACACGGTTGCATTGCGCACCTCTAACCCATTTAAGGGGAATTGGGAGGAAGGAGTTCAGAACCTCGCAAGGGGTATTCGGCTCTTAGTCGTGTTTTGAGAGATCGTTGCATCACTCACTTAAGTAAATTTAAAAAGAGCATTAGATTAGCAATTACACCTATTCACCCCCCCTCTAGGTGTATTTCAATGTCCTGGGCGAGCTATCTGTTCAATGGCATAAATGAAAAATCTGATCCATGACTAGTCTGGCCCCTTACACCGATGAGGAAATTGCTGAGAGGATCAGTGCCTCCATAAGCTCCTACACCACCGAGTCGAATGAGGACACTTTCAAACCTGATACAGTTTTTAAAAGTTTTCATCACCAAGCCCGAATTTTCATCTCTGGCCGGGCTCTATTGGTGGGTTTCCTCATGCTATGGCTGAAGCGTTGTGTGGGTCAATGCTGCCACACGAAGTAATCGTTGCCGATGAGGTGTACCCGGCGGCCTTGCTAGCCCACGGGAAATCTATTGCCCTCCTTTTAGCGATGGTAGTTGAGATATAGAGCGGGCTGCGCGCATTAGCAAAGAGCTTCTGCCAAGTGGAAGTCATTGTGGATGCAGAGGGGAACCTCGTTACAGATTCTAGCGGTCGTTTTTTGGTCAAGACTCCTAATCCTATACGTACCTCATGGCCTGATACGTCATGCATTGCCCGTCATTGATGAGGGCTGTATATCCCCCCGAGGGTTCACACCCTATGTGCAGCGATTGGAGAATTCAAGCTGGCTGTAATATTATGTTCTATATTTGGAAGACAATTCTGAATGGGAACAGCTATCAGCTGGACAGGTGTTTCCCCGAGATTCATGATGCGTCTTACGGGGACAAATTTACAAATTCTGAAACCCCGGATGGCTTCACTCAGTTATCCTCTGGTGTTTTTTGGTGGACCTGCTATTCTGTTGACGAGAATAACAAGTGAGACTAGATCCGTTGGCGATCTAGAAGAATTTTTACAATTAGAGGTGTAATATTAACTTAACGGGTTGAATCAGATTTTATCAGAGGTATTATATTAACTTGACAAGAATGTAAGTTAGAGGTGTGATATTAACTTGGCTCAACAGGAATTTCAGCTTCATTTTGGAAAACTGAAAACTCACTGTCATAGGTGTAATGTTAAACTTGACAGTGAAGGTAACGTTAGAGGTGTAATTTTGAACTTGACATTAGTCATCACGACTTCGATAGGAAAGTTCGAGGGAAAGTCACTGTCATAGGTGTATTGTTGAACTTAACAATGAACTGGACGCTAAAGGTGTGATGTTAAACTTGAAATTACACCTAGAGGGGGTGAATAGGTGAATTACTAATCAATTAAAATTCAATGCAATATAAAATGAGATGATGCAACCGATCACTTAAAACAAGACTAGAAGCAGAATTCCTTGTGAAGGGCTCTGAACTTCTCCTCGTGATTCCTCTAGATAAGAGTTTGAGGTGCTTAATTGCTATCTTGTTATGATGAGTATAGATTGACAATAATGAATGAAAAAAAGCAAATAAGTAGAGATAAAAAAGCAATCACAAATAAGATTTGTTTCGAGGTTTGAGCTACTGCTATACGTCCCCGCTTTCACCACCGTGAAGGATTTCCCAATCCACTATAGGATCTTCTACCAAGAGACCTTACACCAAGGAATTACAACCACTCAGAGTACACAACTTCCCAAAATACTCCTCTAGTCCAGAGGTAGCGTAACGACAATGGAACAATTTCTGGGTGATCAAAAGACCACAAACAACTCTCTTGAAACTCTCTTACAAAACCCTATAGAATAAAATATAAAATTGAAGCTCAAGAATTTGTAAGTGAGAGTAAAATCAGAAGAGAGATTTTGAGAACCAAAAACTTAAAGTAGATTTTCAAGAATAAAAGCACAAAACTGAAAGTTGAAAGCTCTTTTTCTTAAAACCCAAAACTTGATTTTTCAAATAGAATTGTTGTTGTTGTAATAAACTCAACCATAATGACCCCTTTATATAGGTTTTAGGAAGAACAAACTTAGAATAGTTTTACCAGGCTTAAAAGAAATAAATTGACTCTTAAAATTTAACAAAACGCGTTTTAAAATCATGTTAAAAATCAGCCTCCAGAAAATTAGCCATTCTGCCAATTTGGCAGACTGTTGGTCAACTTTGAGCACTGTTTACCGGCCAAACATTTGAGAATTCAGAAATACGTATATAGGACTTATTTGTAAAGATTTAAGTCTTATTTTAATGCTACTTAAATCAACTCAATATCATTTCAGAATAGAAAGTTATCACTAAAATACTGAATGGTGTTAAATCAAAAACTGTAAACTATTTTTAGAACAATAATAGATTTTAACCCAATATTTGATATCTTTAACATTTGAATCATAAACTGATTATTGAATAAGAAATTTAGCCCTAAAAGTTATCTTTGAAATTCAATTTAAATCACGTTATTTGAATATAAGAATAAAGAGTTATGATAAGAAATGTAGAAGGCTGTCGAGTAGATCAGTAGAACTAAAACTGGTTAAAATCCAAAACCTGATATATGTGTGCTTGAAATTCAAAGCCGGTTAAACCAAAAACCAAATATATTGAACTTGTGTGTGTGTGAACTTGAGCTTCAAAAATATATTTTACCCTTTAACAAACTAAACTAAATATAAACCGAAGTCTTCTTGTAGAACTCCTTCTCTAAGTCGACTCGATCCAAACAAGATCCAACGAGCTTGACTCCAACTGAGTAATAGATGCGATCTTGACGCACAAGCTCTTGAATCTACATGTGTTTGCTCCAAAACTCCTTTGTTGAAGTTAGACACCTACTAATATCTTGATTAATAACTGAAACTATATGAACACAAGATCATTAGTAAACTATAACTTCATGAGTTAATCATCATCAAAACTGAGTGATAGGCCTTTGGGCCAACAATCTCCCCCTTTTTGATGATGGCAAAACTCATGGAGTTATATATGCATGGATTAAAGTTAAGATTCATAAAAGCTCCCCCTTAACTCATGCATACCAATAAACATAAAGATATTCAATGAAATTTATAAACCAAATACAAACATATATGCATAAACAAGGAAATAATCATGTATAAACTCACCAATTTTATTTCTCTTTTTACATAAATGAGAAAATAAACATGCATATATAAACTCTCAAAATACTTCTCCCCCTTTTTGTCAATTCATCAACAAAGGGGCGAAGGAAAAACAAGCACTAAAGATATATATGCGAGATACATTCATGAAGAGGAGAGACGTAAAGTTAGCTCCCCCTGCAAACATACATTACATGAAAAGAGATGACTAGACCCTAACAACATAACGCAGAATATACAATGTATAAGTGGAGATGTAAAGCTCTCCCTATACACGTGTATCACATAAAGAAGAGAGGTCAAGCTCCTCAATTTGAGGTACACTCAACATGAATCTCTATATAGAGGAGATGTTAAGCTCCCCTTGCATATAAGCAAAACATATCAAAACATTTTTGAAACCACTTTTAAAACAAATTTTGTATTTTTAAAAGTCAACAAAATATTTTGATACCAATGAAATTAAATTGTAGATACCAATTGAAAATTGTAGTTGACAAAAAATAAATGTTGATATCACTTGTAAATAAACAAAAATTTTAAGATACCAATAGAAGATTTTTGATACCAATTAAAAATGAAACATTGTAAGTTTGCTACCAATTGAAATTAATTTGTACCAATTAAAAATATCTAGTAAATCTTTGATACCAATTGAAAGTAAAAACTAAATTTTGGGTAAACACAACTCATTTTGCAATAAGGATATCAAATTGAGAATAATATAAATTTAAGATTATTGATATCATATTGAAAATGTTAGCATATACCAAAATAAAAAATTTTTCATCATAAAGGTGGGAGTAAGATACCAATTGAAAAATCGATTGAAAGATAACACACGAATTTTTCTCTCCCTTTATGAAATACGAATAAAAACAATGTATAAGCTTGTATATGATACCAATTGAAAAATAATTGACATTATAGACTACATCAAGCTTAGTAAGAAATAATTTGTACTGTAAACATGTAAGAATATTATAAAACAAGCATAATCAAATCAATATATGTATGAAGATGAATTTACCAATTAAAATTGGTACTATTTGAAGTTTGAAGCATACATATATAAGAAACACATACGAGTAGACAAGAATAGAGTTTTCATTAAAATCATGTATATCTGATAACTACCTCCCTTTCATGCACACGTTTAAATAGAATTTCAATTTTGAGCATACAAGGCATGATCGCTCATCCAACCACCCTTTGATGGTAGGAGTTTTCAAAAATAAGTTTTAAAAATAGTTTAACAAGTTTGAAAACTCTATCAATTGAAGAATAACGCAACTAATTTTATGATAATCTTATATACTAGTACGAAGTCCTTCAAGTAAGGAATGAAATACGAATAAATCCATGAAAACATGAAAAATCTAATTTTCATTAAAATAATACAAATTTAAAGGCATATGCATGTTTGTCTAAACTAGAAGTATATATACATATCTCAAACACAAGTGAGTCCATAATAAAATATTACATAAAAGCAAGTGACTCTAGGATAGACATGCATATCTAAAGTTTTGGCAAAATTGGCATATACATGAAGCTAAATACATTGTTATTGAAAACATGTACAAAAATAGGGAATACTAGTTAAAATGTAAGAATCATTAAAACTAGGCTATACAAGTACATCTAATGGGTACAAATAAGCAACATAGCACAAGTATATAATAATCAAGTGTGGGTCACTAGTTGTACAAGTATAAACACAAGTTTTAATTAAAACTAATCTAAATATGTAATCAAAACATGAAGCATAGAATAAAACATAAAGCAATATGATCATTAAGATAGATGCACATATTTTAGAGTTATGATATACACAATAGCTAAATTATAGTGAGAACACAAAATATGGATTCAAATGAATATGGGTGTATCTCAATTACTACACATGTATGCCATAAGTCTAGTTAACACGGCATTTAACATAATGAGCATGAAAAAAATAAAACATGCTAAAAATCAATAATATGTGTTGGCCCGAAGGCCTATTGCTCCAGTTTTGATGATGATTAACTCATGTAGTTAAAGTATTAATGATCTTGTGTTTAATTAGTCTCAGATATTTGATCAAGATCGTAGTTGGTGTTTAGCTTCAACAAAGAATTTAAAGTCAAGTTTTGGAGCTAGCACATGTTGATTCAAGAGCTCGCACATCAAGATTGCATCAAGTACTCAAGAGGAGTCTAGCTCATTGGATCAAATTTGGACCAAGTCAAGAAGGAGAAGAAGATTTTCAAGAGAAGATTTTCAAGAAGACTTGTGTCAGGTTTTATAAGTGTTAAGATTTTGTTTTTAGATAAAATATAAAGGATAGATTAGTTGGTGGATTGCTCATGTTCATATACACTCACACACGAGATTTATATGTGTTTTCATAAAGATTTTATTTTGAAAAATATCGATTTGATTTTTAAGCTTCAAAATATATATGTGTTTTATCTAAACTTATTTTAGAGCTTATTATCAAAAACATAGATATTTCATAATATATGGGTAGTGGATCATATTCATACACACTAAGCTTCAAAAGGGTTTAAAAAATCTTGTTTTTGTATTTGGAGAAGTTTTGAAAAAATTGTTTTCAATTTGGAGATAGTTTTTGGAAAATACAGATTTCTATTTAAGCCAAAATTTCTATTCAAAAAAATAGTTCAAAATATTTGTAACATGTTTTGATTTTTACTCAAACATATTTGTATATCAAAGTATATTAATGAACTTATTTTTGTAGAATTTATGAGAATTTATGGGATTTTATTGAAGGTAAAACAACCAAGTTTTAATCCCTTTACAATTAATGACCAAGCCTTCTGTCGGTCGACCGAGCCATAAGTCTGTTGACTGGACGGTCGACCGATGTGCACAAACGTGCACAGCCAAGGACTGGTCGACCGCACAATCGATCGCCTGAGAGCTTCTGCTCTCTGTAAATGGCCCCGGTCGACCAGGCGGTCGACCGCTAGGTCATAGCCCAGTTTTCGGTCGACCGACCGGTTGAACGCTTTTCCTAACGGTCAGAAATCCGACCATTAGCGGTCGACTGGGCGGTCGATCGGCAGCAGAAAATTCTGCTGAGTTGTCTCCAACGGCTAGTTTTTGGAGCCTATTTATATGGGGCTGTTTTGGGCTGTTTGATATAAGATTTGAAGTGAGTTTTTAAGCTAATTTTTCCTACCTTTCTAAGTATTTATCTCTACTTATTTTAGAGCCAAATACTTTCATATCAAAAGGAGAGATTTTCAAAAGTGTTTTGAAAAAAGAATTTCTTGAGTTTTTTACTATAAATTCTATCCAAGTTTTCTCGCACATACTTGAGCTATCCATTGCTACATCAATCCTATAGGGATCTTTGTTGTGACAGAGTTTTAGGTGATCAAAGTATTAAGATTATCAAAGTGTTCATCTTTGTATTTGAGGAGGCAAACTTGTGGGTTCGTGATGTTTGGAGTTCTTGTGGGAGCTCGGTGTAGAGGTGCGGCCTCGGCAAGCTAGTGTGCTTGCGTGTGCAGTTCTTGCGGGAACAAGAGAGGGACTAGTGAGTCTAAGGAGTTCTAGTGTGAACTCGTTGTAGGTGTTGCGGCACCGAGTGATTCAGTGGGATCGATTCTAGTGAAAATCCTTCATAGTGTTGAAGGCGGGGACGTAGAGTAAGGGTGCTCGAAGTTTGAAACAAATCTCCCATGTTCGCGATTGCTCTCTCTATCTCTCACTTGTATTCATATCTTGCACGCTTACATTGCCTTTACTTTACTTGCTTGATATATTTATGCTTAAATTGATATATGCTTGGGGATTATTTGCTCACACTTGTATTCAACCAAGAGAGCCATAGCGACACCTCAACTCTTATCTAGAGGAATCTTGAGGAGATAGTTCAGAGCCTCTCACCGAGAATTCGGCTATACACTTTTGTTATACTTGGTGTGTTTAACATAATAGTTTTAATTTGCATAAATAGTTTTAATTCCGTATTAATTCATTATTAGATTAGCTAGTCACCTATTCACCCCCCTCTAGGTGATTTTAATTGGTATCAGAGCTTGGTGCTCTTGATTTGGGTCTAACAACTTAGTGTTAAAGATCCTCACTTTTAGCTAATCACAATATTTATACAGACACATGGATTTTTGTCACCTCCCACGTTTGATATTCTTAACATCCAAACTTGGAAGGTTAAGATGTAAATGTACCTCAAAGCTAGGTATTCATGTTTATTTTGCTACTATTAAAGATTCATATTGTTTAAATGTCAAACATCTAGAGGCTAATGCAAAAGCCATCCATGCCTTAAAGTCAACCCTAAATGATGATTATTTATGTAGGGTCTCTAACTTTGATTCAACTTTTGTAGTATGGAACACTTTAGTATCCCTTGATGAGCAAAAGTAATATTATAGGGAGTGACTCGGATGATGAAAGTGAGGCTTCCAACTTGTGCTAGATGGTCCAAGGGGATAACCCCTTGAGGTAAATTTCGAATCCGAGCTTGATGAAGATGTTGACATGTCATATGATGATCTTGCTTCATTTTGTCAATAACTTCTTGAAAAATATGATTTGCTTAAAAAGGATTATAAAAGATTGAAAAATAAATATGAGTACATTTCGAAAGAAAAAGATTCTTTTCAAATTAAATTGGAATACATTTCTAAAGAAAATGAATCTTTGAAAAGGAGAATATTTCCTTACTTTCTAAATTAAATGATCTTTGTGAAAGAAATAATTCTTTGAAAAATAAAATCAACTTGGTGGAAAAAGAAAAAGAAATTGCTTTGAAAGAAAATAACTCTTTAAAAAGAAAAATTATTTCAAAAGAAAAAGAAAATAGTTCTAAAAAGAAAAAAATTGTTGATTCTCATACTTGCCATGCTCTTCATGCTACCATTGATAAAGATGAGATTAAATTTTAAAAAAATAGAATAAATTACTTGAGCTCATCTATGCAATTGTGCATTCAATCATAATAGATTGGAAACCTTGTTTCAAAAGAAATAAGCTACACATGTTCATGCACATTACCCACGGCACACATATGCACACTTGTACATCATAATCATACTCACTCTCATGTGCATGTTGGAGTGTACAAATGTACACATGCATCCTCAAAGGCCACTTAGCAAAGTTTTGTTATGATAAGGTAAATTTTATACATTTTGCTAATAAAAATGTTTAGGTCCGAATAATACTAACCCCGTAGACCCAAAAGAAAATGGATACCAAAGTCCCACCTTGTGTGTTGATGCAGGTGTGGGCTCTCACATGACGTGAGAGAATTGGTGCCTTGGTGGTTGATGCATGGCTAGATGGACATACAATTGATGCATCACTATTAAGAAAGTTGGTGGAGGACCACTATGGTTTGGAGATAGAGAGATGTGCCCTAATGGTTTTAGTAACTATCTCTAACTCCTTATTTGTTAATGCTTTTAGATTATTGATTTTTAGCATGTTTTTATGATTGTTATTAAATGTCGTGTTTTTAGACTTATGACATACATGTATAGTAATTGAGATACACCCATGTTCATATGAATCCATATTTTGTTTCTCACTTTAGTTTAGCTACTGCGTATATTATTACTCTAAAACATGTGCATTTACCTTAATAATTATGTTTGTTTATAGTTTTGTACTTCATATTTTGATTACATATTTAAATGTAAATTTTTATTAAAAACTTGTGCATATACTCGTACAACTAGTGAGCCACATTAGATTATTGTATGTTTGTACTTAATTGCTCATTTGTACCCATTAGATGTACTAGTATAACCTAATTTTGATGATTCGTGCATTTTAACCTATTTTCTCTATTCTTATGCATGTTTTGTTTCATGTATATGTTTTTTTGTCTAAAACTAATAGATATACATGTATACCCTTGAGTCTCTTGCCTTCATGCAAATTATATTATAGACTCTTTTGTGTTTAGGATATGTATGTATATTTTTAATTTTAGATAAAACATACATATACCTTTGAAGTTTGATTTTAATAAAAAATACATTTTTATGCTTTTGATAAAAGGTATTCATGTTTTTTTTTAGATTTATTGATCATTTTTAATAAAAATACCATTTACATGATTCTTGTGTACTCACACTTCATTTGTTTACTCATGACATTATTTTCATGAGAATTTTTGAGTTTTATAAACTTCGAGTGTCATCCCTTGTTTTTGTAGCTTGGTTCATGAGTATATATGATTTGGTTTCTTATTTGAAGGATCTTCAACTAGTTTTTCAAAAATTACTTTAACTAGTTTTTTATTCTTCATTTGGTAGTGTTTTCAAAATACAACTATTCTCAAATCTTATTTTTGAAAACTTTACCCTTTAAGGGCGGTTGGATGGGCGACCATGCCTTGTATGCTCAAAATTAAACATCTATTTAAACATGTGCATGAATAGGGTGGATACGTATGAGTTATACACATATTCTTCATAGAATTCTATTTATGTATATGATTGTAAAAATCAAGAGTTAAAAATTATCGTGTAGCTTTGGGCTAACGGGTCGTGTCCACGGGAGGAATGCGATAAAAGCTTTAAGGTGTTTTGTTCAGTAACAAAGAATTGTGCTCGTTTTTTATTTGAAAAGAAGAATGGAAAGAAGGGAAGTGATTAAAAGAAATTACAAATTTTGAAGAGGCTTTGGAAAAAGTGAATTTTGTATAAAGCTGGAAAAGTGATTTGTTGTTTTTAATAAAGAAGAGAATCTGGGCTCACTATCTCACTACTCAATGACTTGTTCTTCTATTGAAATCATTAGTGCCTCAACTTGATCATAGGCAAAACTTAAGATTGCTTTTAGAAAGGTTTAAAGCAAAGCACATATGATGTTTGAAAAAGTTATTCTTTTCTTTAAGAAATTGTCTTGAATTGAATTTTAAATCATCAAGAGGTTCAAGTATGAGTAAAAAACAAGTTCAAGAGATGTTTTTAAAAGAAGTAGAAGTTTAAAAATCTAAACCCATCCTCATGTGCCATCAAGAACACTTTCAAAGAAGAAAGGCTTTAGTTTAGGCATTCAGATGATTCATTGGATCTTTTTTATGAAAACCATTCAAAAGTAGATGGATCAGAGAGAGGAGTAATAGTGAGCCCAGAAAACCGATTTAGCTACTCATAGAAGACAAAAAATAATGCAAGTAAATAAAGCAAGACATACCGTAAAATGAGTGGAAGAAAATGTAGCTTGATTCTTTTATTGATGTCACTTCAATCTTCAGGTTACAAGCACTTAATTCCTCTCTCTCACAGATATTTGTACTGAACTACAAATTGCAAAACAAAATATAACTTTTATACTATCTAACAAGAGCCTAAACCTTAATGTATAAACAAAAATTCTAATCCTAGTCTTTGCCTTTTTTCTCTGTTGAACATGGTATTTATAAGGAAAAACCAGAGGGGCGAGGTTGTGAGAAGATTGGGGGAGCAAACGCTCCCCCAACAGCCTTCAACAAGCCGCGAAAACGTGGCTAGGGCCGCGTTTTCCGCGGCCCTGGTGTGGCCAGATGGCCACACACAAGTGGTGGAACTTCCCTCTTTGGTGATTCGCCCATATCTTCTGCTGGTTTTCTCGTTTCAGCTCCAGGATTTGACAAAACAGCCTTTGATTGTTGGCTTTAACCGCTTGATTTGTGAGGATTCATTTTAACCGGTTTTCAACCTCTCTGATATGCCAAGATTTGCCCTAATTCCTTGATTTCGAATTTATTCAGAATTAAATCAGAATTTGGTGGGCTTTTGGGATTGTTTCTCTTTCCTTTCTTTTACCAATTGGGCCTACATTTAACAAAGAAGAAGATGACTTATTAATAGGATTTATTAGATAAAAAGTATGGTAATGTGACAATGTATATGCAATATATGTGACTGATCACACCCCCACACTTATCTTTTGCTCGCCCTCGAGCAAACATTAGACTAATTCTAATCAATTATTAGACCACTTTCGCAGGTCACTCGATTGCACTGAGTATGTGCAACAAGCCGTTAAACCTTTATGTTACCCCTAGAGGACGAGTTTTGTCTCGCGAGGGTTTTCAGTGGATTGCACCCACAAAATTCATAAAAAATGTTAGTATTTTCGAAATGCATTTTGAAAGGAGAAAATATTGAAGTATATTTGTAAGGTTTTAAGTAATCTATAAGTAATAAGAATATCAAATTTTTCATTCCGAAACTCAGTCTCTATTCAAAAACATATCATCAATCAAAGTAAGGAGTCAAATTGTACTTCTCATCTAGTCTATTAATTTACCCTGAGTCGTATGCACCATCGTGACTGTGAAGTTTGACTAAGGGTTCTTTAACATTAACTCTTATGCCTTAGTTATATTTATTTTTGTGAAATTTATTCCTCAATTTCATTAGGCTTTCTAATTTGCCCATGTAACGAACCTTTAGTCGGTGACACCTAAACTGGACAGTTTTAGGGTACCAGGTGAGAAAACACCCTTAAGGACTTAAACACTCGAGCAGAAAAGGCCACAAAATTAAGGTTTTTATTTATAAAATGTACCCCTTTTAGGCGTGAATACTTATGCTCCATTAGGCACAATACCCAGCTTAATCAGAGGGTTTTATATATATATTTTTTTTCAAACTTATCTAATTATCTTTTGCATAAATACCAAGGCTTGCTTAGGCCAAAGCACCTAGCTAATCAATAATTAGATTTGTTTATTTTTTTCATATATAATACTTTTTTTTTATAAGGCATAAGAGTCTTTGTTTTTAAACCCTAAGTGTGTAAGTGTATTTAGTGTGCATATTTCATCAAGGTAAATATCAAGACTAAATTACTTTCACAAATTGTCTTCCTAACCCTAAAAATCAAACAGGTCATCTTATTTTGACCAAGTGTAAGAAATTCTAATTATGATTTTCCTATTCCTTTAAATTGACTTAATTTCTTATAAAAATATATCAAAATATTGTTCTTACCTTTCAAAA
>JAVJIF010012838.1:0-126305 GCA_038442645.1 Agave tequilana
CTTCAAGGTGGTGGCCTTTATCTCCCATGATGTAGGAAGAGCCCGAATCACTTTCCGCACTTTTGATCATTGGAAATCTCATCACCTAAAGAAGAAAGACCATTGGTGATTTTAGTAATCGAGTAATCATACAATCTATAGATTCATCATCAATCATTTTAAAAGACTCATATTGGGACCTCAAGAGATCTATCTTAGCTCTCTTGACTGTGAAGTCCCTTCGTGTGTGACCAATAAGTGTTGCCAAATCTCATAGGCGGATTGGCAATGAATTACCCGTGTAAGGTCATCCTTTCAAGGCGGTTAAGAGGAATTTGGGCCTTGGAGTTTAGCTCATATTCTCTAAAGTTGAAGTCGGTCCATGTGCTCTCATCACTATCGGGTGCAACATAGGGTTTGGTCAAAGATTTAGCACTAAGCTACTAAGGATTGCAAAAAGATAGTCATCCTAACCTTCCAAATAGGGAAGTTGAGTCCATCAAATTAGGAGGGGTTTTGATGTTATCGGCCATGTTTACTAGTGATGACAAATGGAATGCAAATGGTGATTAGCAAATTTTAAGGATCTCTCTATGGATGTTAAGCCAAAACTTAGAGTCCAAGCTCTGATACCAATTGAAAATCACCTAGAGGGGGGGTGAATAGGTGATAATGCTAATCAATGTACAATTAAAAAAATATGGAGCAACAATCTCACAAAGTAAGTGAATATAGCAATGACAATTAAGAGCAAGTAGTATAGCAATGAAAGTAGAGTAAGAACAAGGAAAAGTAAAACCAAACGCAAAAACCAAGATTTGTTATCGAGGTTCGAGCACCCAGCTCTACTTCCCCGCCTTCCCCAGAAGGATTCCAACCACTTCCACTATCACAAAGATGTCACAAATATACCGGAGTACCCAACTCCACAATCTCAAGTACAAGCAATCTCTGAGTAGTCAAAAGACCACAAACTCTCTCTTGTAAATTCTCTTCCCTTACAAAGGTCCTTAGAGAATTAATGAGTAGAAATGAAGCTCTTGTGTGTAAGGAGAAAAGAAAATGAAATCAGAGAATTCTTGAAAAAACACTTCAGAAAATGAGAGAGGAATTCAGCACAAAAACCAAGAAACCAAATCTTTTGAATGCCTTAAATTTGAAAATTTTTGAGAATTTTTCTTGTTATAATTAGTGATTCAATCTCTCCCCAAACACCCCTATTTATAGGAGAAGGCTAAGGTTAGAAGATAAACATTTTTAGGCTAATCAGAAAGTATTAAAACCAAAACATGTCACTTAAACACCTTAAGTGAGAAAAGGACAAAAATAAATCTGCTCAGAAAACTAGCCGTTACTGTTCAAACGGCTAGTCCGGTCGACCGGCCCGGTCGACCGCTAGTACAAAGGAATATAACCGTTGCAGGCTACGGTCGACCGGCCGGTCGACCGAAACAAACAGAGAGCTCTGCTCAGACCGGTCGACCAGGACGGTCAACCGTCCAAAGACTTCCAAACGTGCACAGATTTGTGCACGTCGGTCGACCGAAACGGTCGACCGACTTCTAGCCAAGTCGACTAGTCAGAAGACTAGTCGACTGAATGAAGTCTGGAATGGACAGAAAAATAGTTTTTAAAAATATTATGAAAAATCTTTTAACACTCATAAAAATCACCAAAAATAGTTTTATCATTTTGCATTGATATATAAACATGTGGTAAAAAGTTTAGCTCAAATATCAATCAATATGAACTATTTTTGACTCTTATCATTTTTACCAAAAACCAAAAACTGTATTTTCTAAAACTTGGATTTTGACTAGAAAATACGTTTTGTCCAAAACTTCTTCCAAATACAAAAACATGATATTTAAACATTGAAGCATAATCCTATATTCATGAAACATATGTATATCAAAGTTTTTGTCATAAATTCCAATACAAAATAGTTTGTAGGTTGAAAATTGTATACAAACTAATTATGTTAGGAAACAAGATGTGCGCAAAAGGTGTGTGAAAGAGCTTCAAACTATTCACTATTCTTTAACAAATTCTAAACTAAAAACAAATCTAACAAATTATCTTGAGCAATCTTGAAGTCTTGAGCCATGTGATGCCTTGCTAGAGCCTTCTCTTCTATGTTCCTTCCTTGATGTGCAAAAAGCCTTCTTTGCTTCATGAACCTAGAAATTCTTGCAATAGCTAAGCAATGGCCTCCAATATGGTACTAACCTGAAGCTTATCTAAACAAACTAATTAGTACCAAATAGCACTTATTTGTTTGTTATCATCAAAACTCTAAACAAATGGAGAGTGTAACCTTTTGGGCCAACATTGAGAAGATAGTCGGAGATAGTACATTTATGGTGAAGACCTTGAATCCGCATCCATGAGAATTGATGTGGTGAAGTTGATGGTAAGAACAACTTTGCTATGTGAGATGTGAGGTGATCGATGTATTGACGGCATCAAACCTCGAAAACACTCTACGGTTGGAGAAAAAGTGTGATTCTACTTCAGAAGAGGATTAAGATAAGATGAATCGAACGGCGTGTAGCTTGATAAGGTCTTACTTGACACAAGACATTAAGTATCATGTTTGCATGAAACATCTGCAAGGCAGCTGTGGGAGATCCTGGAGAAAAGTATCTGACAAAGAGCATCGAGTCGCGGTTGCAGTTGAAGAGGAGACTTTATCGCTTCCAGATAAAAAGAGAACTCTCAATTGATGAACACATGAATAGCTACACAGAGCATCTTACAGACTTAGTTAATGTGAATATGAAGATCGATGAAGAGGATAAGGCATGATTCTATTGAATTATCTTCCTGAAAAAGAGTATGAGACCTTTACTCTTACTTGATCAATGATAGACAAACACTTAACTACAGTGAAGTGTCAGTTGCTCTTGTAAATTACGAAGTAAGGAGGCAGGATAGACTGTCTTCTTATTGGGGTACATCAGCAGAGGCGTTGGCGCTAAGAGGCAGGAGTTTCAATCGGAAGGGCAGAAGTGATCATGAGAGGTTAAAGACCAGATCAGGTTTTAGAGATCTAAAGAAGAACCAGTGCGCCTTATGTAAAGAGCTAGGCACTGGAAGGTTGATTGTCCAAAGGCCAAAGGTAAGAAGAAGGAGTCGAAGACCGAGGTAAATCTTGCACAGATGCAGTACTCAAGTTAGTACTTCACAGCAGATGGATCAGACTCAGACTCATCGGTATTCTCTTTCTCTATTACAATTCTCACTATTGGTTGCTCAGGTGATTCTAAGTGGGTTATTAGATACAAGAGCTACCTATCATGTGTGCCCGAACAGGGACTCTAATTTTCTAGCTTTGAGAACTAGATGGATGTTTCGTTGTCATGGATGATGATCATCCGTGTAATGTGAAAGTGATAGGTACAGTCTGTATCAGGATGTTCAATGGGATAGTACGAGAATTGAAGAAAGTGAGGTATGTACCTCAACTCAAAAGAAATCTTATCTCAGTTGGTGCTTTGAAAACTTTGGGTCTTATGGTATTAATAAGAGATGGTGTTCTCAAGATGACCAAAGGCTCAATGGGGGTTATGAAGGGCGTCCGTCAAAATAATCTCTACTACTTAAAGGGTAGTATAGTTACAGGTCAGGTAGAGACTTCTATTTCTTCAGATAATGTTGTACGAGGGTGGCATATGAGCTCAGACATGGAGGAGAAAAGTCTTTGCAAGCTCTAGCAAAGAAGGGATCATTAGAAGGTGTATCTACCTGCAACAAGGAACTGGGTGGACACGACGTTCTGGAAAAGAAGACGAAGGTGAAATTCGGCACCACTACTCACCGCTCGGAAGGTCTTCTTGATTATGTTCACATGAGCATTTGGGGACCTGCCAAGACTGCATCGCTTGAAAGTCATAGGTACTTTGTCTCTTTTATTGATAATTATTTGGACATTATTGGATATATCCCATGAGACAAAATTTGAAGGCCTAGGTATGTTGTGTGAAGTGAAAGGATATGATAAAGAAACAGACTGGTAGGAAGATTAAAGAGCTACAAATGTAATGTTAAAAGATGCAAGAACCAATCCTACAATTTGGCCAAAACACTAGTATTGGTACTCACTTCATAGATGAATTACATGAGTTAGCTAAGGAGATAAACCGTTCCTTACTAGAGAAGGTTCGGTGTATATTGTCTAATGCATAATTAGACAAATTATTTTGGGTTGAGGCGATTGTATATACTAGCCATCTTAAAATAGACTGTCATTGACTGCGATAGAAGATAAAACTCCTCTGAAAATTTGGACTGAAAAAGCTGCTTAAGATCATGATTTGCTGCAGATATTGAAACTCTGGCCTACTTTGTACCAAAGA
The DNA here is from genome assembly GCA_038442645.1 of Agave tequilana. Classification (NCBI taxonomy): domain Eukaryota; kingdom Viridiplantae; phylum Streptophyta; class Magnoliopsida; order Asparagales; family Asparagaceae; genus Agave; species Agave tequilana. The sequence continues at coordinate 4,338 of JAVJIF010012838.1, forward strand.
TGGCAAGGTAAATCTGCGAGTAAAGAAGTTTTTGTTTTTAGTGTGTCAAAAAAAAATAAAAGGCTACAAGTTATGGGACCCCGAAAACAAGAAGATTGTGTTGAGTCAGCATGTCACATTTGATGAGACTTCATTATTGAAGTCTACCGTCTCTCAGCAGGTGGAGAGAACGAAGACCAAGGATGTGTCGCAGTGGGTGGAGGGTTGATACTACTCCACCACCTCCAGTTGGCTTGGTATCAGTAAGGACTTCACGGATGTGACACCGGGTGGAGATCATATGCCAGTTTTGATGCTGAACAGGTTGAAGACATTAATGATAATGTCGAATTGTTTGCAGCTATTGGAACCAAGATAAATCCATGAAGGTGGATGAAGAAACATGAATTCGTGACAAACTCAAATTGAAGGCCGTTGTTCTCTATGACGGTATTGGAAAGGAGGCTCATATGACTCAGCCAGTTTGGTTCGCTGCTGAAGTTTTAGTTCCAGTTACGTGAGTTCAGTGGAGCTCGTTTGAATGAACTACGGTTGGCTTGATCCATTGGGCAAGGTAGTAGGCAGCCACATAGACGCAGTCACATTTGGTGATGCAGCCCGTATAAAGCTATTTGTGTATATGGCTTCTCGAGAATTGAAAGCAGAAGCTGATTTGGACTCACGTAGAGGTGAAGAAATGGACTTCACGTCGAGGTGAAGAGTTAGACTTCACGTAGAGGTGAAGTGATGTGATCTCGATGAACAGTTGATCTTCTGTTGAGAAGATAGTTGAGTTTGTATAAGTGGGTGTGCATCAGTTTGTTGAGCCGATATTGGTATTTTGTGACTCTACTTAGATTTAGTGGACTATCTTAAAGACATTGGACTGGAGAGCCAGTTAGTTGGAGTCAGTGTGGCTCATGTTGGGTTCTTCTTGAGGTCATTCAGTTGTTGAGTTGTATACACGTTCATTGGTCGGCTCATATGGTTTTGTTTCTCTTTGATGAAGTGAGAGGGAAGGCATGGATGGTGCATTCCGTTGGATAGCTAACTAAAATTTGGAATCAATACAATTGCTATGGGTGTTTGGAGAGAGTTTCTAGTGGCGACGACAAACTCAATTTGGATCTGGTATGATTATTGAAATCAATGTATGTGTGCTGGCGATTCGTTTTGAAGGAACCGATTTCGTCTGTTGGCCAAGACGAGATTGTGTGTCGATTTCTTTCAGAGCGCTCAAGCCGAGATCGTGTATCGATTTCGCCGAGATCATGTGTCGATTTCGTCAGATGTTTGTTGAAATTCGGCTCAAATTTGAAAAATCTTCACCGAAGTGAAGAATTGTAGGAAGAGAGGAGATAAGAGGAGATAACATACATCGGAAGAGTTTTTAAACTCATTGGAAAAGATAGCGCAGAGATCAGAAGATAAAAGGAGAGAACAACTCGCAGCAAGCCAAGAGACAGGGCCCGATCGATCGCCCGGTCGACCGGCGTGCACGACGTGCACAGGGACGGCCAGATCGACCGCCCGGTCGACTGTGGCAAGTAAGCGATCGACCGAGCAGTCGACTGACTGTAAGACATAAGTGTCGGTTAGTCCGGTCGACCAACCGTCGACCGAGGAGACATGGTCGGCCGACCGCCGGTCGGCCGACATGCGTATCGAGGCGTGAATCTGCTTCTCCTTTTAGAATTCGAACTTTGTTTCTGAATTGGAGTCAAATCCTATCGGGGTTTCCTAAAACCCTGGGACTCTCTGGCTATAAATAGGGTTAGAGCCCTCATGAATTATATCCCTGAAAATATCCCTCTTGAATCCCTCTAGTATCCCTCGAAGAAACTTGTAATTGATTGTTAAATCAATAAAATCTCTCTCTCCCTTGCCCCGAAGACGTAGGCAATTGCCGAACCTCGTTAAATTTTGTGTTTTCTTTCTCTCTTGTTATTTGTTCTTATTCTTTTGAGTACTTCTCAGCTGCATCTCTCTCAGTTGATTGGGGTTGCTCAATTGGTTGTTGGGTCATGTTTGAATTTTGGTTTCTATATTGTGTATTCAGATAAAAAAATAAAGAAATTGGTCTAAAGAGATTTTCCCCCATACTGGTGCTTGTTCTTCCAACTTCTTATATTTATTCTTTCCAAAAGAGATCATTTTTTCTCTTCTCATCCTTGATATTTTGTTCTTCCAGCTTCATCTTTGACTAATCTTTCAAAGAATTTAACACCAAATTTCTTGCCTCCACAATAATTTTTATTGTGACGTGTGGAATCTAAATGATTATGGGAATACCAGTAGACCTACAATAGTATATAGATGAAACTGTATGGATAGGATTTATCTAATGACAAAAAAGCAACTGGGAGTAAGATACAGTCTCATGACCAAACTGTTTCTAATAAGGAGGAACACAAGGGCTATATGTGCCTTTCATCTGTTCTCAAAAGAAGCCCCTACTCAGAAAAAATAGCAGAAAAATCAAATTTTCTTCTACTTTCTTTTCTTTAGAGCATACATTGAGATAAACTAGTGTCAGTTTTTCATATTGTAACTGTGTAATCATCGACGGGAGGAGAAAGGGATGGTGATTCAGAGATTCTTGCGACCAGTGGGAGACTTTCCTATCCTTGGGTCATGCCTAGTGTTTGGTCCGCGAAATTAATCCAGAGTCATGTCCACCAAAGCTTTCTTGTGTACATCTGGATTTTAATGCAAACACAAAAATACAGAGACCAAAGGTTAGTATGTTGTTAGAAGTAAAATTGTACATGATATAGGATGCATGTGGCTGTTATTGAACTGAAATGAATGCTTGATAATATTGACTGTGCTGACGTTAGAATAACATTTATCTTATTATGATGCGACATCATCCAGCTTTTCTTCTCTCAGTTTCCTTATTATGATATAACTGTATCTCTTTACTTTTCAATGATAAAGAATTTGTAGAAGAATTTATACATGCCATCATAATCAAATGCCTGTGTTACGAACCATAAGACATGATTAGAGACAGTTACATGATGATCTAGTGTGAAGGAATGGAAGTGTCGTTTTTTAATTTGCTTACTGTTCTTTCTACAAAAGGATGTATCAGAAATGCTTGTGATTCAAATGGACATAACATGAACATGATTACCTTGCTTACTGAGTAATTAGTAGAGCTATCTGTGGTGCTTCCACATTGACCTGCAAGAATAACGACAACATTTTAGTCGGTTAAGCTACTGATCAGAATTCACAAATATAAAAATGTTTGCTTACTGAAGGGCACATGAGAAAGAAGGATTATTAGGAGAATGGCGAAGTGTTTGAGCCTGGCATGATTACAGTAAGCTTGTGGTTGTGGCTTGTGAATTGCTCAAGAAATAAGGGCCTCTGGCCCCTTTTATAGTGTTAGGTTAGGGCAGGTGAGGATCCAATGGTGCATTCTTTTGAAATGCCCCCTTAAAGAGCTACATAGCTTTGTCTTGTCCCTGGATATGATGTTGAAATAAGTTTGCCCACCAACATTCTAAGTCAACTGCACAAAGTTTCTACTTCTAGACTCCAAATTCTTTCATTTTTCTTGCCAGAAGTCTATTTCATGTGAGATGGTAAAAGTGAAGCATATAGTCGAGTGTTTCAGTTCTGTACAGTTGCTAGCTTGTTAGTGTTTGAATCTATCATGAATTCCTCAAATTTTTTTTGGTTGACGCAAGATGGGAGCCAGTGATCTCTCGTATCATTAACATACCTCGTCGACTCTTCTAATAGTCTCTTTATTGTTAGCTTGAATTAAATTTTTCTTTACTTATCCATTATCTTCTACTCTGAGAGATGAAATGATGATTTATCAGAGTATTACTCTGAAAGTTCTGGAAGTTCACATTCAGGCTCAGTCCAAAGGTGAAGATATTCTGATATTACTACAAGGACAGAATTATTTGTACAATGATGCCACCAAAGTCCCCTTGGTGCTCAATGCAATTTCTACAACTTTGTCTTGGCATACAGATATCCAAAACATCTGAACAGTAACAAAAATAATAAGTCAATAATCTAACCAGTTTCTGAAGAGATTTTGTATAATGACGGCTATATCCAGTATAGAAAACATGACAGAGCTCGAAGAAGTCCAAATGCATTTCATTCATATCCCAATTACATGAAAATCTGAACAGTAAAGCATATCGCTTATGCCAATCCTGAGTCCTGACACAACGAAGTGGATCAAGCACAAACAACAATTATAATTACGCATCGAAGACTCTTGATGAACAGGGTGTTACTTCTGCACTCTTTCTGTGGATTCTGCTGCTTTCTGTTTGATTTATGGTAGTGGCCACCTTATGTGTTCTTTCATCAACTTTCTATACTTCGTGATATATGCGCGTGTGTGCTACTGTATAAGGTAGACCAAGAAATGGAGTCCTCACCCACCCACCTCTACATATCTGGGAGAATAAAGGCCAAGATATGGGTGGGTGGGCATCACATAATTATTCATGCTCACCACCTCCATGAAATTGACCTCTGCCAACAAATTCCTTGCCTTTTTGACAATTTTCAGTCCAACATTGTACAAATCCCACTCACAATTGGCTTCCAAAGAAGAACAGAGGAAGCAACATAATGTGCTACTTTTTATTACCTCCACCTCCTTACTGTCCTCACAAAAAAAAAAGCATGATTTCCCAAAAAATCCTAGAAATTTCTCAAGATTAGGAAAGAGCAACGAGTTGTGATGATTCTCCAAACAATAACAATGTTTTAGTTCATACACTAGTTGAATGTCAGTTATGTAGTCTTCAAAGTACTTGTATTTGGGAGTTTCCTGATGGTTAACATGCTAGTGGTTCAAAACTGATTGAGGCTTAGTCTTGCCTTTCTAAGCAGTACTTGTGAACTCGTTGAGCTCGCTGATTCAGTGAATATAGTCAGGGTTCTGATTTGGTTTTTAAAGTGATCAAGAAAATTTTATGTAACATACAGGTTTTAATTATAATTGAGTCATAGCAAGTGTCGCAGTAATACAGTGGTTAAAACCTCTTTGTAGTGGGTAAGAGGTTTGGAGTTCAAATCTCATTTACACTAAGATACGGCCTATATTCTAAAATTAATATATGGATGAATAAAAAGTATTCAAAACACTTGATTTTTGATTATGGAGAGTTGAAAGATTCTTGGAAGGACACAATCCTTGGAAGGACACAAGTCTATCAGTTGTGTGCAGACCAGTAATTGAACCTGGAAGTGAAGTTGATTTAGATTGAAAGGGTGGCTTGATTTATATGATACTAGGGATGGAACAGAAAAGGTTGCATCTAATCCTACTCCAAAGGGCTACCATTGTTAATACTTACTACTTACAGGATGTTGGGGAATGCAAAAGAGGTGTTGGACTAGTATCATTCTAAGTTAAAGGGGGTTCTTTGTAAAATTCTTAGACCTCCACATAATTGAGTCAACTGATGGGTTTAAGCCTATAGTTCTTTCAAATTTAAGTTATGTTTGGCTGATTGTCATTAGAGAAGGATCACTTGGGTTTATGGATTTGGTCCAATAAATAAACAACTGAAAATGGGCAATCTTTGGAAAAGGAATTTGAGAAGGGACTAATGGATGAATGAGGGGTAGCTTTTCAACTATAAATTTTAGGAATTAACTTTTCTTAATACAAACTCATGCTTTCTCACAGATGTGTGAATCTGATTTTGTTGATATGGTTTGATTATTGCATGATCGTTTCAAGGGCTAAATGATTATAAGAAATTGCTCGATCTATCAGAGTCAAAATCTGGAATTTCACCATAGTCTGAAGTTAAGGTTGCTTTTGGGTAGCACTCAAAATCAGGAAATATCATGACATTGTGGATTTGACAATTTCATACCAAGAGTGCGTGTTTGGCTAACACAAATCTTTGACTTTTAAATTTTAAAATTGGCACAAAATCTTGATCTTCAAATTTTGAGTGGATTAGAAATTCAAAAATCACAGATTGACGTCTCAAAACCATTGAGGCACTAAAATTTTTTTTTTTTCCTGTAGAAAGACCCGTGGGCTTACTAATTTTTTTATCTCATGAAACCATCCCTCTCTCTCTCTCTCTCTCTCTCTCTCTCTCTCTGCTCTCAACTCATCCTGCGACAAGTTCCCCTTTTTTCGTGACTAAAAGACTTTGTCCTATCACTTTCCTATTTTAACAAATCTCTTTGTTTTAAGGGGGATTTGGCTACAGCCACCTAATCAAATCATAATTAAGAAAAACTCAGTTCCATAATTTTATTCGCTTTAGTCATCATTTTTTTAAATCAACCAGTTGTGCCCGCGTGTCAAGCGCAGAAGCGCTCCTCAACAGTGAAAGATGCAAATGTTTCGCAATAATCGCTTTGAAAAAATGAATTTTCGAAAATGTGGACAATTGGTATATAGAGAACTGCGATCATGATCGCATTCCTCACAAAAGCCCTATTTCTCAGGATTGTGATCATGATCGCATTCCTCATAAAAATGTTATGTTTCTAAGGACTGCTACTATGATCGTAGTGCTCACAAAAATACCTTATTGCTGAGCTTGCGATTATGATCATAGTCTTTTTTTTTGTACATGTTTCTAAATCTTTATAGGACTGCGATTATACAGTCTTCTTTATTGGACTGCGATCATGATCACATCCTCACAAAAATGAAATATTTCTGAGTTTTATAGGACTGTGATTTCACAAAAAATGCCAGTTTTTGACTCTTATTAGGATTGCGGTCATGATCACAGTACTCACAATAATACAAATTTTCAGCCGCCTATATTGGACTGCGACAATGATCACAGTTTCTTACAAAATACCCTAATTTTTAATTAATAAAAAAAATATGACCCTGCATCTAGTCGCAGTCTTCTAATGAAAGACTACGCCTAGTCGCAGTCCTCACATGGGACTGTGATCTTTAGTCGATCACAGTGCTCATATTAGCATCGCCATCATCAGCGGACTCCGTTCACGGCATCAAATGATCTCTGATGCTTTCTAGATCTAAATACTACATCGATCACAAACACAAATAAAACTCATCGCGAGCACGAACAAATAAGATCTGTAAAAGTTCGATCCAAAAAAATATGGTCCGGGGGCTCTGCACCCTGAGACCCATGGGGGGGGTTCCCGGCCCCCTTTCAACTCCACGGCGACCTGACTGCACAGGTCGACCCGCAAATTACTCTGCGTTAGAGTCAAGTTAATAGGAGAGCAACGTTAGGTATTTTTCTGTGTGCAGGTTTGGCTCGATCAAAATTTTAGCACTGTTGCCGAGAAGAGACGGTAAGTTTTCTTTATTTTTTTTATACTTTAACGAATTAATCTCTTTCTTCTTTATTTTGCTGTACAAGGGCTAATTACAGAAAACTAGGAGCTGCAGTGGACATATTTCTACTCTGTGCCTCTATCCAAGAAGGTAGAGCATCAGAACCCACAACTGTGGTGAACTACTAATTGTACTCTCTTGCAGGTTGCTTTTCAGAGATTAGCTTTCTGCAGTTATTAGTTTATCTGTTTAACTCACTCTACATATTTCTAATCTATAGTAACTTGGCTTTGTAAATGCTAAAAAACGTTTAGACTCTTGCATCTTGGGGCATCTGTCTTTTTCGTTTCTTTACATTACTGTTAAAGAATGCTAGAGTAAAGGTATGTATACAATGCATATAGTTTAGGAAACATATTTTGAGTGATTCATATTACTTGAGTGTTACCTTTTGCTTTATACTTGTACAGTGCACTAAAAAGACTAAGGGCATATCCTTAAATAAGATAAGGTGGGAAAGTCATTACCCTCCCTTATCCCACAAACCATCTCTTCACTCACTAACCTAGCCTAACATAAAATTGAGTAGACATTGGCCTAGGAATATCTCGGACTAAAACAGAAATTGTCCTAAGGAGGAAGTTGTTAGAAGTTGACTCTTACCAAATCGGTGTTTAAGTTGGGGATTGAGGGGCGAAGCCCCAAAGGCTGGTGGTTTGGCATAATTAGGCCCGTTGCTTAGGCACGGATACCTCCCACCAATCTTGCTCCTACCTGGCCGATGAACTTGTGGTCAGTTCTGCAATATATCTCCTGTGGATAATCAACAGTTAGAAGTCGTTTAGGTGTAAGATCTACCTTAACATATGCTAGATTTTTTTTATTTTCTTGTTTGTTTTTATTTGTTCTTGTGAAAATGGATTATAATTACAATTATTCTGATTATAACTCAAATCCATATTTCACCGCAACCTTTTCAATTCGGATATTACCAACCCGACATTACATAACTCTAGCCAATCAAGTATGTCAGATTGGTCTTATCCGAATCAATATATGCCCCAATCCCAGTACTATGAATAAGAATGGGACACTTATCACCACTCTTCACGAATCAGTGGGGATACAACTCCTCCGAATCTTACTATCAACAACCTTACCAACAAACAGCTTCATATAATCTATACCAAGACTAACCTTTAGAAGAGAAATCTTCTTTAGAAACGACTTTTGAAGTCTTTCTTGAATCTACATGACAAGTACAAATCATAATGGACTCAATTCTCCGAACAATTCTCAATCCAAGATCCTTACTCTAATGTTCAAGTCCAACCATAACAAGAAGAACCTGTTGATTTAGAAAAGAATATAGAATTCATGATTCAGTCCCAAAATGATTGAATTAATCCCAAATAGATTGTCTCAAATCTCTTAATAGGCTAGAAGCAAAAGTAAGTCATTTGGTCAACACAAGTAATGATAGAAATGAGGAAACTCTACCTAACATATTTTCGACCACCTCCTGATTCTCCTAGCCATATTGACGAAGAATCATGGTATCTTACAGATTTTAACTAAGATTCAATTTCACACAAAATTTTGAACTTGATCAATTTCAACCATTAATAAATTGGTAAGTTTTCATTTAATAGATTGAACTAGAAAATGAATGTGACACCAATTTTCAATATTGTGATTCAGTTTCACTTTTTAAATCTATGTTGACTCTAGTATCCTTACCTGATTCGGACCTAATTTCGAAGCCAACACTGATTCTGATCCCTATAAAGTTTGAACATGAACAACTCATTTTGGATAGTCACATTCTATTATTAGGAAATGAATGTGAACTTCAATTCTATGATTTGGACTAAACTCATGAACCAAGTCTGACTCTCAAACCTAAACTTGATTTGAGTTTCTTCCCAAGTCAGTTTCGGTTTCTATTCCTTTCATTGTTGAGCCCAAATCATTCATTCCACAAAAATCACATTTCATTGTTGGACCAAGGTTTAGATCAATATGATTTCGTGATGATATCCCAAGACTGGTCATATAACCGGGAAAATTTTATGCTTGAATTTTTCATGATTCTATTCAAATTGGGGATTATAAAAATATTAATAGGAAAGAGGTTATGAAATGTGAGCTTTATGAAAATTCACAATATATTGGGCAGAAACGCTTAGCCCAATGAGACCACCGTAGAACCACCACCTTGAGGTGAAAATTTTCCTTCCCTTTCTTTTTTTTCATGTGTTATTGTATTTCATTCATACATTGAGGACAATGCATGAGTTAGGTGTTGGGAGGGTTTACTAACATGCTAACTTCACTAATTTTTAAAAAAAAAATCCTTTCTTTAAAACTTTTTGAAAAGAAAAATAATACTTTGACTTATTTTTGTAAAAAATTAAGTTAATTTAAGGAATAAGAGGATCATAATTAGGATTTCTTATACTTGGTCAAAATAAAAATATTTGTTGATTTTGAAGTTAGGAAGAAAAATTGAAAAAGTAATTTAATCTTGATTTTTACGTTAATTAGATATGAACACTTTATACACTTACACACTTAGAGTTCTAAAACAAAGATTCTTATGCCTTATAAAAAAATTATTATATAAAATCATTTGATTAATTTGGATATTTATGCCTCATAAAGCATAAGTATTCACACCTAAAAGTGATTCACATAAATAAAATCCTTAATTTTGTAGCCTTATTTGCTCGAGTCCTAGATCCTTGGGGTATTTTCTCACCCGATGCCCTAAAACCGTCTGGTTTGAGAGTCATCGACTAAGGCTCGTTACATGGGTGAATTAGAAAGCCTAATAGAGCTAAGAAATATTACCACCATAAATGTAAAAAAATAATAATATAATATAATAAGGCATAAGAGTTAGAGTTGAAGAAACCCGAGTCAAATTTTCACGGTCACAAGGTGCATATGACTTAGGGTAAAATAATTTATTAGATGAGAAATACAATTTTAATCCTTACCTTGATTGAAAATAAGTTTTTGAATAGAGAATAAGTTTAGGAATGACTAAGTTTTGATAATCATATGACTTATAGATTACTTGAATTTTTACATTAATACTTCAAATATTTTTTCCTTCAAAATACATTTTCAAAAATACTAACAATTTATTTCTTTTTCTTTATGGATTTTGTGGGTGTAATCTACTGAAAACCCTCACGAGACAAAACTCGTCCTCTAGAGGTAACCTAGAGGTTTAACGGCTTGTTGCACGTATTAAGTGCAACCGTGATTCCTACGAAAGTGAGTTAGGTTAAGCCAGTTTAGTTTTTTTTTCTTTTCTCTTTGTTTTGCTCGAGGGCGAGCAAAAGATAAGTGTGGGGTATTATCACACACTTGCATTACATGTTTTCATATCATATATATCACATTTTTATATTTATATTTAAATAAAACTCTGCTATTAATGTATTTTCATGCCCAGTGACGTATAGGAGATACTTAAGGAAGAAAAGAGAGATTGACAGATTTATCCAATTTAAATTCAAAAGTTCAAATCAAAGGGGATCGATTCAAATCCAAGGGTTATAGAAGCTATCTTATCTAAAAACTTAATATATAAGCTAAGATAATATCATCTCATATTAAGGGAAAAACTGATTATTTGAAGACCCTATCTGTTTCACTAAAGATAAATGAATATCTTATTAATTCTAGAAGACAAATTGAAAATTTAAGAAGATAAATGGATAGAGAGAAGATCAACGGATGAGATGAAACAATTTAGATTAGAATTCAGGCTGAATGCAGTTTAACATTTTAATTATATCTTTCGCTACTGAAACTCAAATCTGATGATTCAAGATGCTCCAGAAAAGAAGACTTAAAGTGCTATAATTCTTTTGTTTCACTCTTTCCATTTATCCTCTTGAATTTTCAATTCGTACTGTAGAATTGATAAGATATTCATTTATCTTTAGTGAAACAGATAGGGTAACAATCTGTTTTTTCCTTGAAATGAGATGATATTATCTTATCTGATAAATTTAGTTTTCAAATAAGATAGTTTTTATAACCTTTCGATTTGAATCGATCCCCTTTGATTTAAACTTTTTGATTTAAATTGGATAAATCTGTCAATCTCTTTTTTCTTCCTTACTTACCCTACACGCCAGTAGATATGAAAATACATTAATAGTAAAGTTGTATTTAAATATAAATGCAAAAATGTGACACATATAATATGAAAACATGTAATGCACCTATGTGATCAAATTGCTATCATGATCGCGGTACTAATTAGACTGAGAATATCTAAAAAAAATTTAGACTGCGATCAGGTCACAATGACAACTGAGAGAGTTCTCTTAACTAACAGCTGAAATACAAAAACCTCTAAAAAAATTGTGATTACATTATTTCGTGCCACTATTGATAAGTATATCTGCTCATCATTTTTCTAACTCAAGCAGTCATAGTATTACGTCAATAGTATTACAAAAGAGTCACGAATTAATACAAGAAAAAAACATAAATTAAAACCAAAGATATTTGTTAAAACAGAAAGTGAGAGAGCAAGGTCTATTGTTCTAAAAAAAAGTGTCATATCTGTCGTTGGTGTAACGCCCCGATCTCGTGGGTACGGACGTTACTGTGACATATATACGCTAGGCAGAAATACCCTCACACATATACGCTAAGAATCAGTACAAATAAGAATCAAAATATAGAAGCACAATAGTAATATACATTCCAATAACAATTACACAAGTACATAGTTATCACAGAGCATGATATAATATTCCAAGAATATTAGATCACAAAGAAGAATAAAAGCTTGATATGCAATATAAAAAAATTGAAAATACTCACGAGTAGAAAGATGAGAATCTTGTAAGGCGATCAAGATAGCTAGAAGAAATGGGGTTCCGGATAGACAACCGCTAATTCATGCTTCCGTTGCGCCACTCTGATCAACTACAGAAGGCCACCACAGTCCGGGCTTCTAGATCTGGACATGAAGGTCCAGGGTTATCAGAAAATAACCCAACGAGTACGTAAGATAAAGCCAATTGGCATGCCCAGGCAGTCACATGTGTACATGATCAAGTGATGTGGTTCAGGCATACAGGTACGGGCAATAACCAATAACATAAATGAAAATCAGAGAATCAATAGTAAATCTAAAATCAAGTAAGTACATGGGTATCAATAAATCTGAATCAGAAAACATGCATAGAAAACAGTATCGAGAACATAGGTACACATAAACATGCGAAGAGACATCAAGCATGCGATACAAGTATAAACAAAACTAGTTGTACACGCCAGATTATGGATTCATGAGATCGATGCGTCGAGGGGATAATCCAAATAAGAAAACCCATATATATACCATATGTCTCAAGTCATCATAGCTGAGTTTATACAAGCTGAGTTGCTCTAAAGTAACAGAGCAAGAAAACTGCATGAAAACCCAGAAATAAGCAAGTCAAGTAATTCAACACAGTAGTATAGATATCATATGTAAATGGCGAGTAGGATAATGTATTGTGTCACAGGTCTCACAAATATAGATCAAGTATGTCGCTAGTCAGATATCAATGCATGATATTATTATGTTATTAAGACTCGTCCGATTTGTATACATCATTATACGTCCCATTCCACATACCTCCACATACAGACCAGAGAGTAAGTTATTGAAAACTGATGAGGCTTGACGAACCATGTTTAGAATGGGTCCCACACATGCCCGGGACAACGGTTCAGGAGTATCCGGTACTGAGCCGAAACGTACAACTAAGTACTAGGACTTACTATATGTCCAAACAGGACTTATTATATGCCCGAACAGGAATAGGGTATCACCGCTCCTAATGGAATAGACCGAGGGGCTTACGGCACACCCGGCGGGAGGACAGGGGAGTAGGGGTGCCAGTACATCCTACGGAAACACCTGGTGGCCTCCAGGTAGAATCCCAAGTATTAGATGTACAACATTTATATGGCTACTATAAACACGGAAGCTATATCGATACCCATCAGTTTCTCCTGTTTTGGTGTAAGTTGTTTGTTGGACACGGAAAAGGAGGTGTAAAATTTCCTTGAATCAGATGAAAAATTACAACAGACTAATCTTTCGGTTACAAGGGAGGGAGGATGTTGAAGCTTGAATCCCCCCTTTGTTTAGTGCTGGGTTCTTCGTGTGGCGGTGGAGAGTGAATCTTGTTCTCCGTTGACCAGATGACCGTCTGGACCGTCAAGGGATCTTCTCCTTGGCAGGTAGAAGGAGTAACTCAGCCCCGTCTACCAAAACTCTAAAAGAGAAGGTAGGCGAAGAGCAACTTGTACGCAGCAAGTTAGCTTGAAGAGTCGAGCTCTCTCTCTCTCTGTATGTGTCGCGCCTGTTGATATATCTCTGTTGTCCTCTTCTCCTTGATCCCGATCGTCAAAAATTCCGACCCCTTCTTCATAGCGACGGGGCTATTTATAGAGGTTCCAGGGGTGAACGTGCCCCCTGAAAACGCTCCACAATGAGGGCCAACTTCCCCGCTACATGGGCGGTAACTAACCCACGTGCCTGCTAAAGACACGCCACGATGGGAGCTGGTCTCCCTTACGCGTGGGCAGTGATTGGTCCCTTAACCAAGGCGGTTATAACTGAGACGCGGGTTTCAGGTCGACGCGCCTTGATGCCGAGACGCGGGTGTCAGACCGACGCGCCTTGAAGCTGAGGCGCGGGTGTCAGGCCGACGCGCCTTGATGCTGAGACGCGGGTGTCGAGCCAACGCGCCTTGATGCTGAGACGCGGGTGTCGAGCCAACGCGCCTTGATGCTGAGACGCGGGTGATAGTCCCTCGCGTCTAGAGCTTGAAACTTTGCTTTTCAATGGCTTGTCCTCCAGTAACTTTTGGACAGCCTACAGAACCCCCTCCAAAGTTTTCGATATTCCGCAGTTAACTGGGACGGATTTCGAAATACTTTGGACTCTAGCTGAATTCACCTTCATGGCTGGACTGTTGATGCTCCGGGTTCGATCTTATCTGGAGTTGGTCTTCGTGAGTGTACTGTTTGAACTCTTTGAAGCCACCAGAGTTGATCATGTTGAGTGTCTAGATGCACAGTCTAAACCTCCCCGATTGCTTTTAGTCTGTCACGAGTGTGCTTTAAGCCAGGAGTGGTTGGTCTTCTACTTGGGCTAGTGTACTGTTGAACTGATTCGCAGAAGCAGGGATTTAACGCGGGTTCTTTTTTGAAAAGCAGAGATGAGACTGCTTTAAAGACGCGATTTCTGTAGGGTGCATCCTTTGGCAACGAAAACGCGACTGATCTTCTATGAGGCAGACGCGATGTTGGGCCCGCTGGGTCGGACGCGGACTTTGTAGAGAGACGCATCTTTTGAATATAGACGCGATTGTCTGGGCGCATTTATGGCGATGCTGACGGGGCATATCCATCGAAGAGACATGGCCGTCGGGTGCGAGTCCGTGCCACGTCATGATTGCTCTGCCATTTGGCCTGGGGAACCGGCGGGATTTCACCTTTTGGCGCGCGGATTTCCTGGCTCATTAAATGATCCGTGCCACGTGTCGAGCGACGATTCGCTGCAGAGTCGTGGCGCATGATCTTCTCTGTGCGTTAAAGTGATTTTGTTCCACGCGTCGAACAGAGATTCGCCGCAGAATTCTTCGGGCCATACGCTGCGTATCTTCGCGAATCCTTGTGCCTATAAAAGGCCACAGTTGGGAAGATTCCTCTTCTTCTCCGAACGCACTCGCTGATAAAATTAAGAAAGAGAATTTCCCCTTCTGTTCATCTGTTTAGCAATGGCACCCAAGACCAAGCCGACTGCTTCTTCTTCAAAGGCGACCGTCGCCGAGGCCCGGAGGGGCAGCTCCTCCTCTGCGCGGGATGTTGTTCTCCAAGGTCTCCAAGGTAACTGCCTTTTAGGCGTGAATTTCACCATTAAAGGAAGTTGAAAGAACCCTTAAGAACCCTTAACACACAAATTTAAATCGTGTTTGATTCCCAGACGCAGTCTTTGGGTTGATAACCGAGGCGCGGGTTTGATGACCCGGTGCCATTAGGTCCTGCCTTTTGGACCCTTCACTTAGAATATTTCTAATTGTGAAGGGTTTAAACGCGGACTGCAACATCAGGCGCTGGTTCTTACGATCTGGCGCCTAAGTCCAAGTACTTGAATCTCGCAAGTCTTGGTTTGCAAAACGCGGATCTTGCAGGTCTGGACGCGGATTTGATAATTCCTACGTCCAGTATCTCCTCTGCGTTTGGACGTGGATGCGCAGGTCTGGACACGGATTTGATAATTCCTGCGTCCAGTGTCTCTTCTGCGTCTGGGTTATGAACACTTAGCATTTTTTCCTTGCTTTTGATAAAGTATCTAACTAAGTGTCCTTTTCTTTTTGCAGCGCCAGACCTTACTACTTCACTCGCCAAGACGCGCCACTTTGGCTATGTAGGTGGGGCTGACCGGGACTTGACCTTTGTGCTACAAAGGACTGTCCCTGTGACTGCTGACAAGTCGCAGGCTCGTGAGGAGAGGCTCTCGAATGTTGACATGAGGACTCTTCGGGTGCTTATGACCGATGCAGCATTCACAACGGAGGCTGGCATCAAGCTGGAGAAGCCTGCCTTCTTCTTCGGAGATCGCATCCACGATGGCGGCTATCGCGTGTATGACGGAACTTACAAATGGCTCCGTCAAATAAGGGGTGGAAGATTCTTTCTTCCAAACATGGAGAGGATGTTCCCGCTGTCCTATTTCCAGCACATGTCCGTCCCTCGGAAGATGGAATGGGACCTCTCTCGATATGTCCCTGAGATTACTCTCGGTGATTTGGGCTCCCATAAAGTACACCGTCATGATAGCCATGACAGGTCGGTTATCGGCCTTTTCCCTGGGTCGCGCAAGTCTGAGGTTCCGGCTGGGGAGATATCACAACTTGGCACCACCTTCCTCAACGCATTCATGGAAGCGGAGGGTGATTATCCGGTTGGGTTCCGTGCGCCCGGGTGGGTCCATTCCACGGAGAACTATTGGTGGGACAGGATGGTCGGCTTTGTCCTTACCGAGCTCGGGGATCTGCTAAAGCGTGTGGGACTGTACTCGGCAGTCAGAGCCGTGCAGTGGGGGATCCCTCAAAGCTCTCAGAACTTCTTTGGGGTTCTAGAGCGTTATAATTCTTTGACGGTGACGTTCTTCACTCCGGTCGGGGAGATGGGCCTCGCTCTGCACGAGCTGCATGAAGTCTCAAGATTGGCAACAGGGGACATTCCCTATGAGGAATATGTCCCGACCACTGTGGAGCTTCACCTTTTGAAGGAGGAGTATCCCCTAATATATGAGACCTACTGGGAAGTGCTATGTCACTTCCACATTTGCGGCCAGATAACCAAATGGCGGTCGCAGGGAGTCAAGCAACTGTCTTGGGCCAGTTACTTGTTCAACAACGTCAACACCAAAGACCATCTGATAACCCGATTGGCTCCCAGCTCCGATAGGGAGATTGAAGACAGGATCGACCAGGCTTCTGACAGCTTCTACACCACGGAGTCGAACGAGGACGGTTTCGACCCTGACTTGGTTTTTGAAAGCTTTCACCATCAAGCCCGGACCCCTATCTCCGATCGGGCGCTGTTGGCGGGCTTTCTGATGCTGTGGCTGAAGCGTTGTGTGGTGCCCACGCTGCCACATGAAGTTATTGTTGCTGACGTGGTGTACCCAGCAGTGCTCCTGGCTCATGGCAACCCCATAGCCCTTCTCCCAGCCGTGGCGGCTGGTATTCAGAGCGGGCTGCGGGCGCTAGCTAAGAATTTCTGCGAGCCATCGAAAACTGCAGACTCCGAGGGAAAGCTGTATGTTGACTCAGAGGGGAATCCGACGGTGAAGCATCCCAACCCTCGGGTCGAGCTGCCTTACACGTACCTCATGGCTTGGTACGTGATGCATTGCCCTTCCTTGATGACGGCGATGCGTTGGAGGGAGAGTTCTGTCCCTTTTGTACAACGGTTGGAGAGTTCGAACTGGCGTGATCCTTATATATATTACGTTCGGAAGTGCCTTTCAGACCCTGCGAACTACCAGCTCAATCGTTGCCTCCCCCAGATCCCTGGTGCATCTTTCGGGGATCTACTTATTGATTCCGCAGACCCAGATGATTTCACGAGGTTACCACGGGAGCCTTCTGGTGGTTGCTCAATATTCGGCCCGGATATGTGCTTTTCCGGCAAGGGACGTCATGCACCATTGAGCCGTACATGCCGAATCGCTTCGCTCGACAGTTCGGCTATGATCAGCTCTATGTCGGGAACCCCAATGCTCGACTCGCCTTCGAAGGGAACCTGTTCGAGGGTGCTCGGGCCTGATACTACAGTGTGGCTGGAGGGACGGGAGCAACTTTCCGTCTACCTCTCGAGGGGCCCAAGTGCCATATGAGCCTCAGCTTCTGCACTTGGTACTCTCAAGCCATCCAGACACCAGACTTTTTTCCGGCGTCTTCATGCATCGAGAGTATCAATGCAAGTCTCGAGGCAAGGACAGAGTCCGGTAAACCGTCGAAACTCGTAGAACAGTACCTGAAGGCCCAGAAGGAGGTCGGTAGAAGAACGAGAAGGGAGCCACGAGCCACGGAGCCACGACCACCAGGGCGGAGCCGCAAGCGACTAAGGCGGAGCCGCGAGCAACAAGGGCAGAGCCGCAAGCAACTAGGCCTTGACAGGCGGTGAGCAAGCGTCGTCAGGGCTCTACTTCTACTGCTGGGCCTGCCCGTAAGAAGGTGCGGAGAGACTTGGCGCCAGCAGTTTCTCTACCAGCGGCCATCCCTTCTGGTGTCAGGGAACTGAGGGAGGAGGATATAGCTGAAGAAGAAACTCCTCTAGTCCGTGTTCTCAGGACGCGTAGCAGAAGCCACGGGTCTGCGGAGGAAGGGGAGCTTGTTGATCGATCCACCGCCACAGACGAGGATGAGCAGCTAGAGGTCGACATCATGAGCGGAGGAGATGTCGATATTCTGGGGATTTTAGCTCATCCCGAGCCTTCTTCTACTCATGAAAGAAGAGATGAGGCACAGCAGTCGGGGTCTCCTTGTGTCTTCATCTCCAGTCCTCGGGCAATTGATCCCAGTCCTACCACTGGGGTAATTGGAGGCAAGGCTCCGGTTGCAGAGCTTCCTCGCGTTGAGCTGTCTTCTTCCTCGTACTCAGGGGAAAGCGAGTTTGAAGACAAGGTCGACTACGGTGATGAACCCACCCTTCCTGATCCGAGCAAGTTCTCCCATATCTCGGAGGAAGAAAGGTACGGGGGGGAACCGTTGACGGCGCCATCACCGTTGGCGACAGTTGTTCCCATTGCAGGTATTTTCACTCGATTTCCTCTTTGGTTTTGAAGAAGGTATCTTAACATTCTTCTTTTACGCTGCAGGGTTGGCTGAGGATGCCGAGACTACAACCTCCTTGCATATCGAGGAGATGGTAAAAGAGGTGACCCAGCTCGAAGGAGTTGAGGCTTCGGTTGGCGAGACAACTTCGGAAGGGGCGACTGCGGAAACTAGGGAGCCCTCCGCTTTGCTGGAAAAGGAGGTACCCACTGAGGCTGGGGAAGCTCTCATTCTGCAGGATTCACCCAAGGGTTCGCTATCTCTGGACCTCCCAGGTGGTAAGAAAGTTCTGATATTTTGAATGTTTCGCTTTTCACCTTTGTGGCTAATGTTGCGGTCATTTGCAGAGGGAACTAAGGGGGCTCAGGTGGAGGGTCCAATGATTGATATCCCTCCAGAAGGCCACACGGCTCAGGTCTCGGCTGAAGTTTCTGAGGAGGAAGTTCCTGCAAAGATAGCACCTCTGGAAACGCCCGAGGCTACTTCTGCTCTAGCCGTATCGGTGGTCAGCACAGCTCTTGTGCGAGAAGATCCGCCTTATCCCGTGAAAGAAAAGGGGGCGGGAAGCTTCTCAGGTGGTGACGATATGGGGGAACTGGCACGCCAGATGGCGCAACAATTCTTTGCTTCGATGGGATCATGTATTGATCTCATCTTACGTGGAAGCAGCTCCTTCAATTTTGCCCGAACGCTTCTCAGAAATCTAGCCGAGAACGTCGAATTAACCGGAGGCCCCTCACTTGCCCAGGCGTGTCTGCGGGTGGTGGAGCAACTGGGAGACGACCTGCACGAGCTGAAGTCTTTGGAGAATGCCAGCTCTTCTAGTAAGGCCCAGGCCACCCTAACCCGGCTCTTAGCTGTTCAAGAACAAGAGCGACAGGAGGCAGAGGCACAAATAGATGCGGAGATCCGCAGCCTCGAATATTCCCAGGCTGAATGCCAGAAACTAACTGACGATTCAAGGGAATCCGAGATTGTCATGCAGAGCACGGAACACGTCATCATCAGTGCTCGGGACACCATTGCCAAGGCTCGGGGCACCATTGCCAAGGCAGAAGCTGTGCTTGCGATCAATAAGAAGATGCTTGTTACCATCAAAGAGGAGCTTGCGGAGCAACAGGCGGCTAAGGCGCGAGCTGAAGAGAGCCTGTTTCTACATTCTTCTAGAGTGGAATCTCTGCGAGCGCAGCTGGCTGCAAAACCCTTCCTATCTGAAGAGGAGTTGCGGGTCCAAGCCCTGATGGAGGCTGAGAAGGCACGTCAGATCAAGATGCATCATCTCAGGGAGCAAATCCGTTCCTTGGCGAACGAGGACATTTAGCCTTCTTTCCTTTTTTTTTTTGTAAAGAAAAGAACACTCTATTTATCAGAGTGTTTGTATCCACTTTTGATATAACAAGGACATTTTTTTTGTTCCATCTTCTTTGCTTAGCTGTGGATGAATCCAACTTCTTGATCACTGGCTGTGAATACTGAGCTTAGGTAAAACCAAGTTCTTTCAATGAAACGCAACATCGACTCGCGGCCTCTGTTTACAGGGAGACGCGGGTATCAGTTCAGAAGAACTTGGGCAGAACCAAGTTCTTTTGATGAGACGCAGCGTCAATCCATAGGGAGACGCGACCATGAGTTCAGAAGGACTTGGGCAGAACCAAGTTCTTTTGATGAGACGCAGCGTCAATCCATAAGGAGACGCGGCCATGAGTTCAGAAGAACTTGGGCAGAACCAAGTCAATCCATAGGGAGACGCGGCCATGAGTTGAGAAGACGCGGCATCCGTCTGTAGGGAGAGACGCGAATCCGCTTCGCTAGGAAAGACGCGGATCAAGCAGACGCGAGGGACGCAGCCTTGTGCATTTTCCACTAATCCCAAAATGGACTAAGTGTTCTCCTTTAAAAAAGGACCCCGTTTACTGAGGGGACGCGACTTTGCATCACGCGGACATTCCTCTAGGACGCGGGTGATCGTCATCCAATCTGGGGAGGGGACGCGAATTTTGGATACGGTTCTTCAGTCTGCGTCTTGGTGTAACCTCCCAGGCGTTACATACAGCCTGTCATAAAGATTTGATGTGATCTTCAAATCTCTATTGATGATCGGGAATGCAGATTTTCCGTTGTTTCCCGAAGCGGTTATCCACGCGTCGGCTTCTTATTGGTCTTGAGCGTTAATTCCCTTTAATGAGAAACCGATGCGGGTGGTTGGAGATTGGCGCCTGCGACGGTTTTCGAAGCGGCGTTACACGCGTCAGTCCCTTATTGGACCTTGACAATCGTGCGGTCATTAAGGCCGGCGGTTCAGATTAAGAGATCATTAATTGCAGTTATCGGGGGCTGCCTATAAATAGGGCGCACCCTCTCCCTTCAATCCAATCTTTGGACTGTTTTCTTTTTGAGAGCGAGCGCTCTGAGAACCTTCATCCTCTTCAGAGTATTGTCTCCATGGATGAGGATGGCTCTGTGGATGAAGATGACCCAGAGCTTGTATGCTCCTGGTTGGTCTCTTCGGGGCAGAGTGTCTCTCTGATCATCTTGCACGTCCGCGTCTGGACGCAGAGAGGCCGACTCTTGGTAGAAGCCTCTGTTGGTACGCCGTCCCGATTAGCCATGATATTTTAATCTACCACGGCCTGTACCTTGACATCATCATTATCTGGACCCCCTCACGAAGTCTGTGTTGGTGCCTTCCTCTTGGAATTTGCGCCGCAGACTTGAACTTCTCTGGACGCGAGTGCAGGGGTCTTTGGCACTTTGGCGCTGGCTTTGTTCACAAAGCTTGCGTTTCAAAGCTACTGTTTTGGCGCGTTTTATGGCTACTGCTTTGGACGAATTCCAAAAAGGTTTCAGACCCGAGCCTTGCAACTCTTGTTCACTCAACAAGGAGATGGCAACTTTCGGCGTCTGTGCCTTTTCGGCGTCTGTGCTTTAGGCTTGGGCGCAGAATGAGACCGCGTTTTGATTCGCGTTTGTCTCTGCTGACGCAGCAGTTTGGCTCACTGCGTGGGTCATTCCCGCGTCTGCTTGGCTGACTGCGTGGATCATTCCCGCGTCTGTAGTCTGCTTTTGCGACTTAGTTTTTCTCTGTTGAAACATACTAAGTTGCAGATTGTTCTGATTCCTTTGTTTCATTTCGTGCAGGTAGACTTGCTGGTTTGCTGGGCCCCTGGAAGGATGATTTGGCCGGCGAACTTGTTCGATGTTCACCTATAAGAGAGTATATTATGGTCCTCGTCACCTATAAGAGAGTATATTACGTCTCTGACGGGGACCCAACCCTCGCCAAGGTCTCTTCAGATCTGCTTCGCCATTCATGCCTGCTGGCTAGAGATGGTCAGGCTATGCATGACGGCGATGAGGGCTCCGGCGGTTGTGGTGGCGGACAAGATCCTCTTCCTCTCCCACCCCAGAAGTGACATCAAGGACAGTCTATGTCCGTTGGATGGCCTGCTAGGGAAAGAGACGCTCCTGAACGAAGGGTTGCAGGACTTTCTGTTGCCACCAGACCTCAAAAACACCATTGCTCTTAGCTTAGTCAGCTAGGGCGCTTTCGATGTTTACATCATGCATCGTGGTGTAACCAGCTTCTATTGTAGCCACAAAACATCGCGCACTTGGAATCAGACGCGGCTTATAAGGAGTGAGTGCAACCTCTAAGAGAGAGAGAGGGACTTCTTTGTACTCCTTAATTGTAACACTCGATCTTATTGTATAAGAAAGCGTTTTTACTGTAACACTCTATCTTATTGTATAAGAGAGCGTTTTGTATCACTTTCATATGTTTGGAAATAAATAAAAGTGACAGTTTTCTTTTTGCCTCTTTCATTGTCTTGAATTTTTTTTTTTGTCTTAGACCCATAGAAGCAAAGAATCTCTGGCTTTGTCAAAATTATGATGATAATCTCAACAAGTCAAACTTTGGAGGGAAAGATCCTATTTCAGGAATTCTCACAGTACTATCAGAGGTGTAATATTAACTTGACAGAGATGAAATAATTTTTGATGGGCCTGCCACTTTATAAGAGAAAGCGACAAGTAGAATTGGTACCCCCAGGGAGGGTAAACTCTGATCAGAGGTTTAGAGTTAACTTAATTGAGTTCAGCTGGGGATTTGATGAAAACACTGTTAATTGGTGTAATGTTAACCTAACAATGTTTTTAGGTAGACTTGTTATTCTGTTGAAGAGAATAACAAGTGGGACTAGACTCGTGGGGAATCTAGGAAAATTTGTTACCGTCAGAGGTGTGATATTAACTTGACGGGTTGAAAGTGGTCTTGTCGGAAGTGTAATGTTAACTTGACAAGGATGCGAGTCAGCGGTGTGATATTAACTTGACTCAGAAGTATTTCAGTTTTGCTTAGGAAAAACTGAGAATGTCACTGCCATAGGTGTGATGTTCAACTTAACAGTGAGGTAATGCTAGAGGTGTAATGTTGAACTTAGCATTGGTCATCTCGAATTGGACAAGGAAGTCGAGGAAAGGTCATGGCCATAGGTGTATTGTTGAACTTAGCGATGACTCAGATGCTAGAGGTGTAGTGTTAACTTGGCATCATTCATTTCAGCTTCGATGTGGAAGACTGAAGAAAAGTGACTGTCAAAGGTGTAATATTAAACCTGGCAGAAACTTGAAGTACTGCTTAGAGGTATAATGTTAACTTAAACAGTAGTTTTGTCAGAGGTGTGATATTAACTTGACAAGAATTGGCTTGAGCCGAAAACAGTTTGAGGACCTGTCATTCTATGGATGAGAATTGACAAGTGAGATTTGAAGTGCCAGAGGTGTAGTGTTAACTTGGCAAAATGTAGAGTTGACAAACAAGCTTTGTACTCTACAAGGGGTATCTCATTACCAGAGTTATGGTGTTAACTTGGCAACGATTATTTTTTTGTGGTCCTACCATTCTGTGGATGAGAATTGGTAAGGGATTTTGGAGGAAAGAGTGGAATCAAGTCCACTTAGGATTTTAGCAAACCCCCAGCTATCAACGAATTTGAGGTGCCTTTACCAACTACCGTTTGAGTTGGGCTAGCCATGCTATTCCCCTCAGCATGATGAGTTGTCGAAGACTTATGTTGGGCTTAAAAGCCAACATTTTCCTCTGTCCCTAACCGTCGGAGGCGTCGGATCAAATGGGAACGTGTCCCTTAGGATTTTTAGCAAATCCTCAGCTGTCAACGGGTTTGAGGTGCCTTTACCAACTACCGTTTGAGTTGGGCTAGCCATGCTATTCCCCTCAGCATGATGAGTTGTCGAAGACTTATGTTGGACTTAAAAGCCAACATTTCCCTCTGTCCCTAACCGTCGGAGGCGTCGGATATTAATGAAGAAGCTCTTCTTGTTTTGATCAGAGGTGTATTTTTAACTTGATCAGCGGAAGAATACCATCTAAGGATAGTATTTCTTCAGGAATCTGCCATTGATTGGCATCATAAGTGTATCGCCATTCGAGGTTATGAGGCGATATGACCCATTTGAGTAGACTGACTCTACCACAAATGGTCCTTCCCATTTGGGTTGGAATTTTCCTTTTGTTTTGTGCGTCATCACCATGGGTCTTCTGACGGCTAAGACGAGATCGCCTTTTTTGAAAGTTCATACTTTAACTTTCTTGTTGAAGGCTCTGGTGATTCGAGCTTGGTAGAGCTCGATTTGCTGTTGGGCTTGCAGACGCTTGTCGTCTAAGGCCTCCAGTTCCTGGAGTCGCCGTCGATGCTTCTCCTCTGTCGTCATCTCTGCTGTCAAGGCGATGCGTAGAGATGGAATTTGGATTTCCAGGGGAAGCACGGCTTCACATCCGTATACCAAGGAAAACGGCGTGGCCTTTGTCGGGGTTCGTACTGTTGTGCGATAGGCCCATAAGCATTCGCCTAGCTTGTCGTCCCAGTCGCGTTGACTCTTCGAGACGAACTTTTTGAGAAGCTTGCCAATGGTCTTGTTGAAAGCTTCTGCGAGGCCATTAGCGGCAGGATAGTATGCCGTTGAATACACACTCTGGATTCTGAACTTAGCGCAGAATCTCTGGAATGCCTGGCTGATGAACTGGGGTCCATTGTCATGGACAATCCGCCAAGGTACACCGAAACGGTAAATAACGTGATGTTTTACGAACTTGATCACGTTGGACGACTTGACCTCCTTCAAAGGGATGGCTTCGGCCCATTTGGAGAAATAATCGGTTATTGCTAGAATGAACCGATGTCCCTTTGATGATGGTGGGCTGATAGGACCAACCACATCCATCCCCCACATTTCAAATGGCCATGTAGAGGTCGTAGAGTGGAGGTACCCTGGTGCTTGATGGATAAAATCTCCATGTATTTGGCAAGCGTGACATCTTTTGGCATAGGCGACGGCGTCGGCAACCATCTTGGGCCAATAGTAACCCAATCTTTGGAGTCGATGTGCCAGTTTTGGGCCAGGTTGATGGGCTCCGCACGTACCGTCGTGGGCCTCTTTCAATACCTCCCGGGCCTCTTTTGGTGAGAGGCACCGGAGTAAGATCCCGTCATGCGACCGATGATACAATGTTCATGTAATCGCATTATAGTAAAACTTAGGGGCTTTCCTTCGAATGGCAGCCGCTTCTTTGGCGTCCTCAGGCAGGATGCCGTACAAGACATAGTCGATGTAGGGGAATCGCCAGTCTTTAAGCTCTGGACCGACCGACAGTTCCAGCACTTCTTTGCCTTGACAATCTCCCTTTGACTCCTGATAGTCCTCGAGAGTATTTTTCGGGCAATGCAAGTCATGGCTGTAGACGAATATTTTCTCCCTTGCTCCAGCTGGAAGAGCTAGGGAGGCCGCAAGGGAAGCGAGTGCATCGGCGTGCGCATTTTGCCTGCGCGGTACATGGTCGATGTAAAAGTTAGCAAACCCCTCGGCCAGACGGATAGTTGCGTTGTAATAGGGTACTAAGTCTTCATGTCTGACTTCGTACTCCCCGCGAATTTGGCTGACGATGAGTTTAGAGTCACCGTATGCCTCAAGATTTTTAACGCCAATCTCATCAGCGAGCTGCATCCCGATCAATAGAGCATTGTACTCCGCCACATTATTGGAACAAGGCTCCGTTAGCGAGACAGCTCGGGGGATCACATAATTTTGTGGGGAGACAAGTACTACTCCTACCCCCGCCACTACGTGTCCCTTGGGGTTTGTCCTTGATGCACCGTCGAAGAAAAGTTGCCACACTTGACTTTCGAACGATGTCTGAGTCAGGTAGACCTCGGCCACTTCGTCTGGGAGATCCTCGTAGACTTTGGCCGCCCTCGGATCTGGGTGTTCAGCTAGGAAGTCTACCACCGCCTGTCCCTTAATGGCTTTCTGCGGCAGAAAGTGCATATCATACTGGGATAGCAACATGGCCCATTTTGCCAGCCGGCCATTTAGTGAAGAAGGCTTTGTCATAAGTAACCTCAGGGGGTTGACTTTTGATATGACATTTATAGTCTGGCCTACCAGATAGTGTCGCATTTTCTGAATGGCGAACACTAGTGCCAAACATTCCTTCTCGATCGGGTTGTACCGATGTTCGGCTCCAATCATTGTTCTACTCAGATAGTAGATTGCCTGTTCTCGTCCTTCTTCATCATTCTGAGCTAGTAGAGCTCCCAAAGAATGGTCCATTGCCCGGACGTACACCAGAAACGGCTTTCCGGCTACTGGAGCTGCAAGGACTGGTGGTTGGGTGAGGTATTGTTTGATTTCCTCAAACGCTTGTTAGCAAGCATCGTCCCAAATGAACGAGACACCCTTCTTCATCAACTTAGCGAAGGGCTGGCATCTTCCAGAGAGGTTTGAGATGAACCTGCGGATGTACGCCAATCGACCCTGTAAACCCCTGAGTTCCTTGAGGTTTCTCGGGGGTTGCATCTCTTGGATAGCGCGGACTTTCTCCGGATCCAAATGGATTCCTGTGGAAGTCACAACAAATCCTAGGAATTTGCCACTGGCTACCCCCAGGAAGGACTTGGTGGGGTTCATCTTC
This sequence comes from Agave tequilana, assembly GCA_038442645.1. Taxonomy (NCBI): domain Eukaryota; kingdom Viridiplantae; phylum Streptophyta; class Magnoliopsida; order Asparagales; family Asparagaceae; genus Agave; species Agave tequilana. Next base: position 30,970 of record JAVJIF010012838.1, read on the forward strand.
AATTGATGAGCCCGCATGATGTCGAAGACCACCTTCAGATCAGCTATGTGATCTCTTTTAATGCGACTTTTCACCGCAATGTCATCGACATAACATTCCACCGTTTTGCGCATTTGCTGATGGAAAATGGCATTCATGGCCCTTTGGTAGGTTGCCCCCGCATTCTTCAGTTCAAAAGGCATGACAGTATAGCAATATACCCCTAGAGGAGCCCTGAAGGAGGTATGCTTTTCATCATCAGGATACATTTTGATTTGATTGTATCCTGAGAATCCGTCCATGAAGGACATTCGTTCGAATCCACAAGTATTGTCAATCATAACATCTGTGATTGGCAATGGGAATTCGTCTTTGGGGCAGGCCTCGTTTAGATCGCGGAAGTCGATGCAGATCCTGATCTTCCCGTTCTTCTTGGAAACGGGGACGATGTTGGCTACCCAGTCGGGATGTTGTTCTTCCCTGATGAAGCCAGAATCAATAAGTTTTCTGACTTCTGATTGAATTGACTCCATTATTTCTGGGCGAAACCGTCGCTGTTGTTGTTTGACAGGCTTTACGTCCGGATTGATGTTGAGGCAGTGCATGGCCACTTAAGGATCAAGTCCTGGCATGTCCTCATAATTCCAGGCGAAGACGTCTATATACTCTTGTACAAGAGATATTAGATCCTTCTTCTCTGAAGGTGACAGGCCGTCACTTATGAAGATAGGCTTAGGGTTAGCCTCATCTCCTAGGTTGATCTGAACAACCTTGTCTTCTGTGGGTGGCTCACGCTGTTCAAAGCGGGTGTCCCAAAGAGCATTTAAATGTTTGATCCAAGGATCTATATCAGATTGGATCATTTCTTCATTTCCATCTTTCAGGCGGCTTGTCGAAACCATGTTCACTGAAAGTTCCTTGAAGATGTTGCCGACACTGACATCTGACTCCCAAGATGATGTGTCTGAAGAGTAATCGTTGTTCGACGATTCTTGAGAATCGGAGGCTGATGGGACCGGAGTTGATACATAGCCCAACCCCCGGCGCGTCCGATGATAATAATCGGGGGCCTTCCCTTTCGGCACAAAGGATCGAAGTAGCGTTCTCCTTCCTTTGCCGAAGTTCAACCCGGGTCTGTTGGTTAGATCATACCCCATGCACTTCATCATTTTGAGCGCTTTTGGTTCATAATGACTGAGCTGAGGGGATTCCTCCTCACTTTCTGATTCTTCGCGGGGCGTTGGTTCAGTCGTCATTCGCCCAAAAAGGATTGGTTTTTGGCCTTTTCGTCTTGTCGGAACCATGAATACAGATTCCTGCGCATCACCATTATCCTGTGATTGGTAGTCAAAAGTGCATTTTTATCATCATATTTACCATCACATTTTCATATTTATTCATTTAATTCTCCACATTTATTAATAATTTGTAATTTATTGTGTGCAGGCCTCGAATTGTTATTTTAGCAATAAATAAAGCCTAAAGAGCCCAAAAGCCCAGATCTAAGCCCATATTTGAAGCCCAAGAGTCAAAGTGCAAATATCAATTGTCAAAGTACAAATATACAAGGGCTAAAGTTGCAAATATCAAAGATGAGGGAAGGATAGACTTCTATCCAACCCTAAACACCTGCAAGATGAGGATAAAAGGCCAAGATAAAGAGGAATTTCGTGGAGAGAAGATTTGAAGAAATCTGGATTAAGGGTAACTTGATTACCAAGTTATCTCGAAAATCCAGATTAAAAGCCAGGATCACACTTCTAGAAGCAGGAGCCCAGAGGAACGGACCAGGAGAAGCCACGCGCCAAAGCGCGTGGCCAGAAGCCACTAAAGCGCCGCGGATCCGCGGCAAAAGCCGCGGAAACGCGGCACTTTGATCTCATCCAGATCCCAGATTTCATGGGTGTAGGCTGTCTAAAAATGACTAACCAGGCAAGCCATCAAAGAAGCAGTCTTAAACATTAGACGCAAGGGACTGAAGCCCGCGTCTCAGCATCAAGGCGCGTCGGCCCGAAGCCCGCGTCTCAACTTCAAGGCGCGTTTGGTTCAAAGCCCGCGTCTCTACATCAAGGCGCGTCGGCCCGAAGCCCGCGTCTCAACTTCAAGGCGCGTTCGGTTCAAAACCCGCGTCTCAGCATCAAGGCGCGTCGGCCTGAAGCCCGCGTCTCAGCATCAAGGCGCGTCGGCCCGAAGCCCGCGTCTCAACTTCAAGGCGCGTTTGGTTCAAAGCCCGCGTCTCTACATCAAGGCGCGTCGGTTCAAAACCCGCGTCTCAGCATCAAGGCGCGTCGGCCTGAAGCCCGCGTCTCAGCATCAAGGCGCGTCGGTTCAAAGCCCGCGTCTCAGTTGCAACCGCCCCAGATCGTGGAGGTCAGTTACCGCGCGTATAGCGGGTAACGGCCCCTCATTCAGGCGCATTTTTAGGGGGCACGATCACCCCTTAAGACCCCTATAAATAGCCCTGTTGGCTATGAAGGAAGGGTCGATTGATTGAATCAAAAGGGAGAGGGGTCGGGCATTCTTGAATCCAGAATCAGAGAAGGGTCGGGCGAGCAAATTAAATCCAAAGGTCGGAGATTTTGAGAGAAGCACGACGCCAACAAGAGAGAAGACTCTTCAGCAGGCTTACTGAGTACTAGCCGCTCTTCGCTTACCTCCTCTTTGAGAGTTTGGTAGACGGAGCTGAGTTACTCCCCTACCGGCCGAAGAGAAGACCCCCGACGGTCCAGGACGGTCATCTGGTCAACGGAGAACAAGATTCACTCTCCATCGCCACACGAAGAACCCAGCCTTAAACAAAGGGAAGACTCAAGCATCCTCCCTCCCTTGTAGTCGGAATATTGTTTTGTTGTAATCTTTCAACTGATTCAAGGAAATTTTACGGCAAATCTCTTTCCGTACCGAACAAGAGATGGCGACTCCGCTGGGGAATACATTCGTGACCGATGAGCACATCGTGGTGCAGGATGACGTTCTCCGTAAGGGGAAGATGGTCGAATCACTCGTCGTTGAGTTCGACCAGGCGAAGTACGAAGAGTTTCTCTCTTCTGGCTCCAAGAGCCCAAAGACCCGCGTCTGCCGCAGGGTCTCGAGTGGACAGCTTCCCGAAGCCCTATCTGTGGCTCTATCGGACGCTGCTGTCACCCACTGTGCTGCGTCCGGCTCACGCGTCAACGCCTCCCCGAAGGCCCGCGTGACATCCAACGCCTCTGCTGCGATCAACCGCGACGCACAGAACCCACGCGCCAACGCCTCCCAGAAGGCCCGCGTGACCCCCGGCACAACTACTGCGATCGACCGCGTCTCGCAGAACGCCCGCGTCTCGCAGAACGCCCGCGTCGCGCAGAACACCCGCGTCAACGTCTCTCAAGAGACCCGCGTGGTGAACATCCCTGGTTCTTCAAACCAGGAAGTTGTTGGCTTCTCTCCTCCTCCACGACGCAATCGGAATGCCGAGCGTCGACTGAGAAGACGCGCGCGTCAACACTCGGTCGGAACCGATGGTTTTCTGACTGGGGTTGGACGCGGCGTTCAATCTGATGCCTTGCCCGCACCCCGACCAGTGCGAGAGATCCGCGTTTGGCGACCCAAACGCGAGACTCCTCAAGTTGTGTCTGCCGAAGACCAACTTGCCAAACGCCAAAGCGAAGCTTCTGCGTCTCATCAAACGCAGGACGCATGCGCCCCCAGGCGTAGGGCCCAGCAGCCCACTATCTCCCAAGTTTCTCTGCTCCAACGCAGCAGACAACAGTGCGAGGACCGCGTCTCGTCTCAACAGAGACGCCAGACGCGCGTAACGCCTCAAGTCTCTCTGCTCCAACGCAGCAGACAACAACGCGAGAACCGCGTCTCGTCTCAACAGAGACGCCAGACGCGCGGAACGCAACAGCGTGACCACCGCGTTTCTGAGACCTGCGTTCAGACAGCGCAACACACGACTGCCCCCCGTCTTCGACGTTGTGAGGCCAGTCTATTTAATCCCCCTCCCACGGATTTGAGGGATTATTTGACAAGGAAAAGAAGTGCCAATCAGGCCACTTCTTCTTGCTGCTGTCAACAACTCATCCAGATGCTCTCTGGATGCCATTGCGAATCAGGCGTGCACCAGCCGTCTTTGGTTAGACAGCTGACCCTGATTCCTCCGTCAGCCAAAAGAAGACGCTCCCACCGAAGGAGAACCTTCCCTGATGTCGAATACCCGGAGCTTACTGCATATATGACAAGCAGAAGCAGGGGAAAACAACCAATGGTCAATTCAGAGGGTCAAACTCTGAGACAGAAGGGGTGTATCGACATACCCGTACCAGGACAGGGACCATCCCCCCAATTGACTATAATGCCTTATCCCGCGGCATTAGGATGGACGACTCTCACTCCGTAGTGATAGAGTCGCAAGATTCGAACTCTTCCGGTGAAAGGGGAGTTTTTGCCTACATGGCAGATGCTCCTGAGGATAAAGAAGACGCTCCTGAGGAGACAACTAAGCATCTAGTGCAGATGCAGAAGCACCAAATGCAAATACTCTCCTCTCAGCAGAGAACCATTGACGGTCTCAAGCACATGCTTGAGAAATTGCTCGAAGAGAGAGAGAGATCTCCTCCTAGAAGGCCAAGAGCAAGAAGGGGAAGGAGAGAAAGTCCACCCTCCGATCCTTCCGAAAGGACACGACGATCTACTCCAGATGTGTCCCAGCCTTCAGCGCATGCAGGAAGCAACCCGGACTCGGAGAAGGCTCAAGATCAAAGAATGAGCCTACTGGAGCAACGACTCAACGCCCTTGCCAGTCGTAAAGATCTCCAAGAAGCTGGAGTGGTCCGGCCCTATCCGGCCGAGTGGGACTTAGTCCCGTACCCTCCTAAGTTCAAGGCTCCAACTCTCCAAGCATTTGACGGGAAGGGATCACCCAACCAGCATATCTACTACTTCAAATCCCAAACTGGGAATGTGGTAGATAACGACGCTATATTAGCGCGACTGTTCATTGGCACCCTAAAAGGGTTGGCCTTTGAATGGTTTATGAAGCTCCCGGAAGGTTCCATCAAGAACTGGGGCGACTTGGAGAAGCTGTTTCTAACACGCTTCTTTGAAGATGATTCGGAGGTCACAATGCCTACCCTTTTAGCTACCAAACAGCGAAAGGGAGAGTCCGTTAAGTCTTTCGTAGAAAGATTTCGGAACACGGCACTCCGATGTCCAAGCGGCATGACCCAGGCCACCCTGGTGGAAACATGTCGCCACAATCTCCAAACCTCACTCCTTGCTCAGATAGGAGTTGCTGAAAGCCGCACCTGGAAACAATTAGTCCAGCAAGGTGAACAGGCTGAGGAGATTGTTGCCCGCGTCAGAGCGGAAGAAGGCAAGCCCAGGCCAGAGAGGTCGACAAGGCGTGCACCAGACACATCCCTCCAAACCAAACGGAAGGATAATTTGGCGACGGAGACCAAATCTCCCACCAAACCTCAAACAGGCAGGGCAAGTGGCTCTTCAAGCCAGCCACGCCCCAACAAGCAGTATTCCTTCAAGGAGGAACACGTCGATTCGCTCTTCAAACTACTCAACAAGAGCAATCGACTGAAGCTCCCTGAAATCAGGCGCCCGGAAGAAGTCGGCAAGACCGACAATCCCAACTACTGCCTGTACCATAGGATGCTCGGGCACCCTACCAGGAGCTGCTACATCTTCAAGGACGTCCTTCAAGCCCTGATTGACGCGGAGGTATTAAAACTCCGACCAGAGCAGAAGAAGATGACGGCCAACATGACGTCGATGCTCCACTTTGGGACACGACCCCCGATGCCCGTGGGAGTGATATCTGTCCCGAAAGGAGAATTGAGAGTGGTCAATACAGACCCTCATCAGCAGCAGGAGAAAGGCTTGGTACCCGTCCCTACACCTCAAGGGGAAATCATGTGGGTCCACCCTGACCTCGTCGACGAGCAACAATGGACGACTGTGACCAACAGGAAGTCCAAAGGCAAGGGGAAGGCATCATCTTGCCACGTGATCTGCGCTTCTTCCCGGGAAGCAGACGCTGATGTTCCTTCGCTGACCGACTCAGAAGAGGAAACAATAGTCCTGGCGGCAGAGCCCAACCAACCGACAGCAGGCACCCGTTCAGGGCAGGCGTACTTGAAGCAGTACGGCGAAAAGGCGGTGGTCCCTCCTCAACCAGCTGTAGAGCCAGCTCAGCCCTCCACAAAACCACCCGTGGAGAAACAGAAAGAAACTCGGTTTTCTCGGGTTCTTTCAAGAAGTGCAGCGGAAGGATCTTCGACACCTTCGACACCTTACCGCTTCGATGTGCTGGCTCAGTTAGCCAACATCCCAGCACGCATTACCTTGTATGAGCTCCTGAGGCTATCAAAGTCAACCAGAGAAGCTCTACAAGAAGCCCTGACAAACGCTGAGGCCTTTCTGACCCACGTACCGAGGGAGGAAGATGTAGAGGATTGCCTCCACACCTCCCCAAATGCTCCCTGCATCTCTTTCACAAAAGATGACATGCAGGTTAAAGGGAAGCATGACCGACCCCTATACTTCACGGGGTATATCGGGTCATCCGAGGTGAATCGCATTCAGGTAGACCCTGGGTCCGCACTAAGCATCATACCTCGCCGGGTCATGCAATTTCTGGGCATTCCTACCCATCGTCTGAGCCCTACCCAGACGACTATTTATGGGTTTAATGCCAACAGCTCCCGCCCGATGGGGAAGATCAAGCTCAAATGCCGGATCGGGAGCCTCAAATCAGAAGTAACGTGTTACGTCATTGACGCTGACACGTCTTACAACCTGTTGCTGGGACGACCATGGATTCACCAAAATTCCATCGTCCCCTCCACTCTCCATCAAGTCATGAAATACATTGACGAGAGCGGACAGGTCCGAACGTTGATTGCCGAAAGGCATCCGTTCAAAGGGGTCGAGAATTATTTCACGGATTCCCTCTTATATGAGGAGAATAATGAAACCCCGCAACCAGAGGAGCCAGACTCTGGTAACGAGGCTGACATCGAGCCCGAAAAAGAAGAGTGCATGTGGGAGCTAGAACCACTTGTAAAGAGCACTAATAAGCTCGATGTTGATACCACCGACGATGTAGGCGGTTGGTATATTAATGAAGATTTAGATTTCGCGTACTTTCCTGTGTGTGAGTCTGATTCAATACCGTCGGATACCAGTACCGGCGTAGACGAGGATGTATGGTCGGCAATGGGTGCTTTGACATCATTGCATGTACCAATAAAATCATCCTTCGGGACGTACCAGGATGATGGTGATGCACAAGAATCTGTATTCATGGTTCCAGTCAGACGAAAAGGCCAAAGACCAATACTTTTTGGGCGAGGCTCGTCTCAACCAACACCCCATGATGAATCAGAAGGCGAAGAAGAGCCCCCGCAGTTCAATCACTATGAACCAAAAGCGCTCAAGATGATGAAGCGTATGGGGTATGATCTAGCCAGCGGACCCGGGTTGAACTTCGGCAAAGGAAGGAGATCGTTGCTCCGATCTTTTGTGCCAAAAGGGAAAGCACCTGATTATTATCATCAGACCCGCAGGGGGTTGGGCTATATATCAACTCCGATCCCGTCAGCCCCTGATTCCGAGGAACCATCAGGCCATGATCACTCTTCAGACACGTCATCGTGGGAATCAGATGTCAGTATTGGCAACATCTTCAAAGGGCTTTCAGTAAACATGGCTTCAACAAACCATCTGGAAGACGAAGACGAAGAAATGATCCAGTCAGATACAGACCCTTGGATCAAACATTTGAATGCTCTTTGGGATATCCGCTTTGAACAGCGTGAGCCACCCACAGAAGACAAGGTTGTTCAGATCAATCTGGGGGATGAGGCTAATCCTAAGCCCATCTTCATAAGTGACGGCCTGTCACCTTCAGAGAAGAAGGATCTAATATCTCTTATACAAGAGTATATAGACGTCTTCGCCTGGAATTATGAGGACATGCCTGGACTCGATCCTCAAGTGGCTATGCACCGCCTCAACATCAGTCCGGATGTAAAGCCCGTCAAGCAACAGCAGCGACGGTTTCGTCCAGAAGTAATGGAAGCCATTCAATCAGAAGTCAAAAAGCTCATTGACTCTGGCTTCATCAGGGAGGAACAACATCCCGACTGGGTAGCTAACATTGTCCCCGTTGCTAAGAAGAACGGGAAGATCCGGATCTGCATCGACTTCCGCGATCTAAACGGGGCCTGCCCCAAAGACGAGTTCCCGTTGCCAATCACAGATGTCATGATTGACAATACATGCGGGTTCGAGCGAATGTCCTTTATGGACGGATTCTCAGGTTACAATCAAATCAAGATGTACCCTGACGACGAAAAGCATACCTCCTTCAGGACACCTCTAGGAGTATACTGCTACACCGTCATGCCCTTCGGACTAAAGAATGCAGGGGCAACATACCAAAGGGCTATGAATGCCATTTTCCACCAGCAGATACGCAAAACGGTGGAGTGCTATGTCGATGACATCGCGGTGAAAAGCCGCACTAAAGGCGATCACATAGCGGACCTAAAAGCGGTCTTTGACATCATGCGGGCTCATCAATTGAAGATGAATCCCACCAAATCATTCCTGGGGGTAGCCAGCGGAAAATTCCTAGGGTTTGTTGTAACCTCTACCGGAATTCATTTGGATCCGGAGAAGGTTCGCGCCATTCAGGAAATGCAACCTCCAAGAAGCCTCAGGGAGCTCAGAGGATTGCAGGGACGACTGGCATACATCCGCAGATTTATTTCAAATCTCTCCGGAAGATGCCAACCCTTCGCTAAGCTGATGAAGAAGGGAGTCTCGTTCATATGGGACGACGCTTGCCAGCAAGCATTCGAGGAGATCAAACGATACCTCACCCAACCACCAGTACTTGCAGCCCCGGTATCCGGAAAACCCTTCCTGGTGTACGTCCGATCGATGGATCATTCTTTGGGAGCTCTACTAGCTCAGAATGATGACCAAGGACGAGAACAAGCAATCTACTACCTCAGTAGAACGATGATCGGGGCCGAACATCGATACAACCCGATCGAGAAGGAGTGTTTGGCCTTGGTGTTCGCTATTCAAAAATGCGACATTATCTGGCAGGCCAAACTATAAATGTCATATCAAAAGTCAACCCCCTGAGGTTGCTTATGACAAAGCCTTCATCATTGAATGGCCGGCTGGCGAAATGGGCTATATTGCTCTCTCAATATGAGATGCACTTCCTGCCACAGAAGGCCATTAAAGGACAAGCGGTGGCGGACTTCTTAGCCGAACACCCAGATCCGAGGGCAGCCAAACTTTATGAGGATCTCCCAGATGAGGTCACTGAAGTATGCCTGACTCAGGCAACATTCGAAGGACAAGTATGGCAACTTTTCTTCGATGGTGCATCAAGGGCAAGCCCAAAGGGACACACAGTAGCGGGGTAGGAGTAGTACTCGTCTCCCCACAAAACTACGTGATCCCCCGGGCTATCTCGTTAACCGAACCCTGTTCCAACAATGTGGCGGAATACAACGCTCTCCTGATTGGGATGCAATTCGCCGATGAGATTGGCGTTAAAAATCTCGAGGCATACGGTGATTCCAACTCATCGTCAGCCAAGTTCGCGGAGAGTATGAGGTCAGGCATGAAGATCTAGTACCCTACTACAACGCGACAGTCCACATGGCCGAGAGGTTTTCAAACTTCTACATCGACCATGTACCGCGCAAGCAAAATGCGCATGCAGATGCACTTGCATCCCTTGCTGCCTCCTTAGCTCTTCCAGCTGGAGCAATGGAGAAGGTATTCGTCTATAGCCACGACCTATACTGCCCAAAAAGTCCCCTCGGAGACTACCAGGGGTCAACAGGAGATCGTCGCGGTAAAGAAACACTTGAAGTGTCAACCGCTCCAGAGCTTAAAGACTGGCGATTTCCCTATATTGATTATGTCTTATACGGCATCCTGCCTGAAGACACCAAGAGGCGGCCGCCATTCGGAGGAAAGCCCCCAAATTTTTACTATAATGCGATCACGCGAACACTGTACCGTAGATCGCATGATGGGATCCTGCTCCGGTGCCTCTCATTAAAAGAAGCCCACGAAGTGTTGAAAGAAGCCCACGATGGTACGTGTGGAGCTCATCAACCTGGCCCGAAGCTGGCAAACCGACTCCAAAGATTGGGTTACTATTGGCCCAAGATGATTGTCGACGCCATCTCCCTCGCTAAGAGATGTCACGCCTGTCAAATACATGGCGATTTCATCCATCAAGCACCAGGGTATCTCCACTCTACGACCTCTACTTGGCCGTTCGAAATGTGGGGGATGGACGTGGTTGGCCCCATCAGCCCACCATCATCGAAAGGACATCGTTCATTCTAGCAATAACCGATTACTTCTCCAAGTGGGCCGAAGCTGTTCCTCTAAAAGAGGTAAAATCGTCTAACGTGATCAAGTTCGTGAAACATCACGTTATCTATCGCTTCGGTGTGCCTCGGCGGATCGTCCATGACAATGGACCCCAGTTCATCAGCCAGGCTTTCCAGAGATTCTGTGCTAAGTTCAGAATCCAGAGTGTGTCTTCAACGGCATACTATCCTCCCGCCAACGGCCTCGCGGAAGCTTTCAATAAGACTATTGGCAAGCTTCTTAAGAAATTCGTCTCGAAAAGTCAACGAGACTGGGACGATAAGCTGGGTGAATGCTTATGGGCATATCGCACGACCGTGCGAACCCCAACTAAAGCCACGCCATTTTCCTTGGTGTACGGATGTGAAGCTGTCCTCCCACTGGAAATCCAAATTCCATCTCTACGCGTCGCCCTGACCGCCGAGATGACAACAGAGGAGAAGCATCGACAGCGACTCCAAGAACTGGAGGCCTTAGACGACAAGCGTCTGCAGGCCCAGCAGCAGATCAAGCTTTATCAAGCTCGCATCACCAGAGCCTTCAACAAGAAAGTCAAAACGCGAACTTTCAAGAAAGGCGACCTTGTCTTAGCCGTCCGGAGACCCATGGTCATGACGCACAAGACAAAGGGAAAATTCCAACCCAAATGGGAAGGACCATTTGTAGTAGAGTCGGTCTACTCGAATGGATCGTATCGTCTCATAACCTCTAATGGCGATACACTCATGATGCCAATCAATGGCAAATTCCTGAAGAAATACTATCCCTAGATGGTGTTCTTCTGCCGATCAAGTTAATACCACACCTCTGATCAAACATCCAACGCCTTCGACGGCTAAGGATAGAGGAAAATGTTGGCATCTAAGCCCAACATAAGTCCTCGACAACTCATCATGCTGAGGGGAATAGCATGACTAGCCCAACTCAAACGGTAGTTGGTAAAGGCACCTCAAATCCGTTGACAGCTGAGGGTTTGCTAAAAATCCTAAGTGGACCTGATTCCACTCTCTCCTCCAAAATCTCTTACCAATTCTCATCCATAGAATGGTAGGACCACAAAATGCAAACATTACTACGTTAAACACTATACCTCTGGTAATGAATACTCCTTATTGAGTACAAGCCCCGCTTGTTACCTCTACATAGAGCAGCAAACTTCAAAATTGCCAAGTTAACACTATACCTCTGGCATTTCAAATTCCACTTGTCAATTCTCATCAATAGAATGACAGGTCCTCAAATTGCTCCTATCAAGAGCCAATTCTTGTCAAGTTAATATCACACCTCTGACAAACTACTGTTTAAGTTAACATTACACCTCTAAGCAGTATATCAGGTGCCCGTCAAGTTAATATTACACCTCTGACAGTCACCCTTTCTTCAGACTTCCATATCGAAGCTGAAATGGACGATGCCAAGTTAACACTACACTTCTAGCATCCGAGTCATTGCTAAGTTCAACAATACACCTATGGCTATGACCTTTCCTCGACTTCCTTAAGCCGAGACGAACGATGCCAAGTTAACACTACACTTCTAGCATCCGAGTCATTGCTAAGTTCAACAATACACCTATGGCTATGACCTTTCCTCGACTTCTTCAAGCCGAGACGACTAATGCCAAGTTCAACATTACACCTCTAGCATTACCCTCACTGTTAAGTTAAACATCACACCTATGACAGTGACACCCTCAGTTTTCCCTTATAAAACTGAGATGTCGATGAGTTAAGTTAATATCACACCTCTAACTCATGTCCTTGTCAGTTAACATTACACTTCTGACAAGACTATTTCCAACCCGTTAAGTTAATATCACACCTCTAACGGTAAGGACTTCCCTAGATTCCCCCGCGAGTCTAGTTTCATTTGATATTCTCCCCAACAGAATATCGAATTCATTTTGGAGGCATTGTTGATTAACATTACACCAATAAACAATGTTTCCATCAACATCCCCAGCTGATCTGAAATCAAGTTAAGCACAAATCCTTGATAAAAGTTCATCTTTCCTGGGGGTACGAACTCCACCTGTCACTTTCTTCCACAAAGTGGCAGGTCCACCAAAAATCACCTCTGTCAAGTTAAGCTTACACCTCTGACAGTGTCATGAAAGTTCTTGAAACAAGATCTTTCCTCATATCTTTTGACTTATTAAGATTATGATTATAATTTTGATAAAGATCAAAAGACTTCCTTGCTCCTACATGTCCAACCAAAGGCAAAGAGTTCGAGACAAAAGAAGTAAAAAGGAGGGTGTCACTTTTATTTATATCCAAAAATATGAAAGTGATACAAAAACGCTCTCTTATACAAATAAGATTGAGCGTTACAAAAAAAGAAAAGAAGGGAGGAGAAGGCTAAAAATCTCGATCTGGTAGGGAACGGATGCGCTCCCTGAGACGATGCATCTCATGCTGACGTGCCTTCTCAGCCTCCATCATCGCCTGGACCCGCAGCTCCTCTTCAGATAGGCAGGGTTTTTCAGCCAGCTGGGCTCGCAAAGTCTCCAATCTGGAGAGATGAACAGACTGGCTCTCTTCAGCCCGTACCCTTGCAGCCTTCTGCTCCTCTAGCTTCTTCTGGAGGGCGACGAGCTTCTCTTCATTGACAGCTAGCATGGCTTTGGCCTTAGCAATGGCAGCCCGAGCATTGGTAATAGCAAGCTCTGTGTTCTGCATGATAAGCTCAGTATCCCCTGAGTCTTCAATCAGCCTTTGGCATTCAGCCTGGGAACGCTCAAGGTTGCTGACCTCTTCGGCAATTTGTACTTCCACTTCCTGTCGCTCTTGCCTTTGGGCAGAAAGGAGGCTATCCAGGATGACTTGGGTTTCGTGGAGGGAGTCAGCTTCGTCTAAAGACTTCAGCTCTTTCAGGTCACTCTCCAACTGATCCACCACCCGCATACATGCCTGAGCAAGAGGAAGGCCCCCGACTAGCTCGATGTTCTCGGCCACATTCCCGAGAAATCTCCGGGCAAAGTCAAAAGAACGACGCCCAGAAAGGATAAAGTCGATGCACGATCGCATCGCTTCAAAGAACTGCCGCACCGTACTGCGCGTCAGGAAGTCCATGCTGTCATCACCCGGAACGCTCCCCGACCCCCTTTCTATCTCGGAAGAAGGGGTGTAGGCCGGCTCTTTTTGCGCAGAAGTCATGCTAACCGCCGATACGGCAAGAGCAGAACCAGCCACTGGTGCTTCCGGAGGTGCTATCCCTGCGGGAACTTCCGCGACCAATGATGGAGTGGCAAGCACGATTTCCTCAGAAACTTCATTTGAAACTTGAGCCGTGCAATCTCCTGGGAGTGGACCTGCCTCCACCCGAGCCTCCTCGACCTCAGTAGTGGCTTCCTCCTCTGGCAGAGTGGAAGGCTCCCCAGTCTCAGCAACTGCCCCCTCTGAGGGCATCTCAGCAGCGGAGGTCTCAATTCCCTGTGGTCGAGTCAACTCTCCCACCATCTCCTCAATATGCGAGGAGGTTGTAGCCTCGGCATCTCCAGCTGACCCTGCAATATAAAATGAAGAATGTCAAGACATCTTCTTCAACATGTAAAGAAAAATTGGACAGGAGTGGAAAGGGTACCTTCAACAGGAATAGCCGCCACTGGTGGTGCAGATGATGACTCGCCCACATACATTTCCTCCTCTGAGATATGGAAGAACTTGCTTTGATCAGGAGGAGCGGGTTCATCACCATAGTCGACCTCGTCCTCAAACATGCTTGCCCCTGAGAACGAAGAAGACGACAGATCAGTGCGAGGAGAATCCACAATCGGAGCCTTGCCTCCAATCACTCCAGTAGTAGGACTAGGGTCAACGGCTCTAGGACTGGGGATGAAGACGCTCGGAGATCCCAACTGCTGTGCCTCATCTCTCCTTTCATGAGCAGAAGGTGATTTGAGCTGAGCTGCAACTCCCGGAATCTCAACATCTGCATTACCCATTACTTCAATCTCTGGAGATGCGACATCAGCAGCAACAGCGGATTCCTCGATGAACTCCCCTTCCTCCACAGCCTCGCGGTGCTCGTGGTGCGGCCTAGGAGCACGAACTGGAAGAGGAAAATCTTCCTCTTCCGGAGATTCGCCAACTCTGGCAACGACATCTTCAGGAGGAGCCTCAACTCCAGCAGAGATGGCTCCAGATTGAGAGACTTCAGCCGCCGAGTCCCTCTTAACCTTCTTCGGGGCAGGCTCAACAACAGAAGTAGAGCGGTGAGGACGCTTACTCACCAACTGCCTAGACCTCTTCGTCTGCGGCTCCTCCCTCGTCGCTGATGGCTCCGCCCTCGTTACTGACGGCTCATTCTTCGCTCGTGGCTCTGCCCTTGGCGGTCGTGGCTCTGTAGCTCGTGGCTCCCTCCTCGTCCTTCTCCCGACCTCCTTACGGGCTTTCCGGTACTGCTCTACGAGTCTCGTTGGTTTACCAGACTCTGTCCTTGCCTCGAGGCTTGCATTGATGCTCTCGATACATGAAGATGCCGGAAGAAAGTCTGGTGTCTGGACGGCTTGGGAGTACCAAGTACAATAGCTTAGACTCATCTGGCACTTGGGCACTTCGAGAGGTAGACGGAAGGTTGTTCCTGTCCCTCCAGCCACACTATAGTACCAGGCCCGAGCACCCTCGAACAAGTTCCCTTCGAAGGCGAGATAAGCATTTGGATTCCCGATATAGAGCTGGTCATAGCCGAACTGTCGAGCGAAGCGATTCGGCATGTATGGCTCAATGGTACATGACGTCCCTTGTCGAAAAAGCATATACCCGGGCCGAATATTGAGCAACCACCAGAAGGCTCCCTGGGATAACCTCGTGAAATCATCAGGGCCTGCGGAATCGACAAGTAGATCGCCGTAGGATGCACCAGGGATCTGGAGGAGGCAACGATTGAGCTGATAGTTTGCCGGGGCTGAAAGACGCTTCCGGATGTAATATATATAAGGATCTTCCCACCTTGAACCCTCCAATCGCTGTATGAAGGGGACGGAGTCCTCCTTCCAACGCACCGCCGTCATCAAAGAGGCAGTGCATCACATACCAGGCCATAAGGTATGTGTAAGGCAGCTCGACCCGAGGATTGGGATGCTTCACCACTGGATTCCCCTCTGCGTCCGTGAGCGGCTTTCCCTCGGAATCCACAGTTTTTGGCGGCTCACAAAAGCTTTTAGCCAGCGCCCGCAGCCCGCTCTGAATACCAGCCACCACGGTCGGGAGAAGAGCTATAGGGTTGCCATGGGCCAGAAGCACCGCCGGGTACACCACGTCGGCAACTATAACTTCATGTGGCAGCGTGGGCACCACACAACGCTTTAGCCACAGCATCAGAAAACCCGCCAGCAGCGCCCGATCGGAGATAGGAGTCCGGGCTTGGTGGTGGAAGCTTTCAAAAACCAAGTCGGGGTCGAAACCATCTTCGTTCGATTCTGTGGTGTAGAACTTCTCGGGAGCCTGGTCAATCCGGTCTTCGATCTCCCTATCAGAGCTGGGAGCCAATCGGGTGATCAAGTGGTCTTTGGTGTTCACATTGTTGAACAAATAACTGGCCCAAGACAGATACGTGACCCCCTGCGACCGCCATTTGGTGATCTGACCGCAGATATGGAAGTGACAGAGCACTTCCCAGTAGGTCTCGTATATGAGGGGAAACTCCTCCTTCACGTGGCGAAGCTCCACAGCGGTCGGGACATATTCTTCATAGGGCATGTCCCCTGTTACCAGTCCTGAGACCTCGTGCAGCTCGTGTAAGGCAAGGCCCATCTCCCCGACTGGAGTAAAGAACGTCCCCGTCAAGGGATTGTAACGTTCTAGGATCCCAAAGAAGTTTTGAGAACTTTGAGGGATCCCCCACTGTACGGCCCTGACCGCCGAGTACAGTCCTACACGCTTCAGCAAATCCCCGAGCTCGGTAAGGACAAAGCCAACCATCCTGCCCCACCAGTAATTTGCTGGGGAATGGATCCACCCATATGCACGGAACGCAACTGGATAGTCACCCTCCGCTGCCATGAACATGTTGAGGAAGGTGGTGCCAATGTGCGGTATCTCTCCAGACGGGATCTCCCTCTTGCGCGATCCAGGGAAAAGGCCGATAACCGACCCGTCATGGCCGTCATGACGGTGCACTTGGTAGTGGGAGCCCAGATCGCCAAGAGTAACCTCAGGAGCATATCGAGCGAGGTCAAACTCCATCTTCCGCGGGACGGACATATGCTGGTAATAGAACATAGGGTACATCCTATCCATGGCCGGGAGAAAGAACCTTCTGCCCCCTATTTGACGGAGCCATGTGTAAGTCCCTTCGTGCACGCGATGGCCGCCATCGTGGATATGATCCCCGAAGAAGAAGGCGGGCTTCTCCAGCTGAATGCCATCATCCGTGATGAATGCTGCATCGGTCATAAGCACTCGAAGAGTCCTCATATCGACGTTCGAGAGCTTCTTCTCACGAGCCGGCGACTGGTCGGCAGTCACAGGGACAGTCCTTTGCAGCACAAAGGTTAGGTTCCGGTCAGCACCACCTACATGCCCAAAATGGCGTATCTTGGGGAGTGAAGTAGCAGGTTGCGGCGCTGCAAAAAGATAAAAAACACTTAAGTCAGATGCTTTACCAAAAGCAAAGAGAAATACTAAGTGTTTATAATTTAAACGCAGAAGAGATACTGGACGCAGGAATTATCAAATCCGCGTCCAGACCTGCAACTCTGCGTCAGGAAGCACAGAACGCAAGGATCAAATCCGCGTTCTGCAAACCAATACTTATGAAATTCCAAAGTACTTGGACTCAGACGCCAGATTCATCAAATTGGCGCCTGATGACACAGAACGCGAAGATCAATTCCGCGTTCTACAAACCAATACTTATGAAATTCCAAAGTACTTGGACTCAGACGCCAGATTCATCAAATTGGCGCCTGATGACACAGAACGCGAAGATCAAATCCGCGTTCTGCAAGCCAAGACTTGACTCTGCCCGGACTCAGACGCCAGATTCATCAAATTGGCGCCTGATGACACAGAACGCGAAAATCAAATCTGCGTTCTGTAAGCTGCGTCCAGAGACCTTCACAGTTAGAAATATTCTAAGTGAAGGACCCGAAGTGCAGAGTCCTTGGGCGTCAGATTGTCTAATCCGCGCCCCGGTTATCATCCCAAAGACTGCGTCTGGGAATCAAACACATTCTCTGTGTTAAAGTTCTTAAAGGTGAAGTTCTGCCTAGACGGCATACTACCTTGGAGACCTTGGAGGACGAAGTCCTGCGCAGAGGAAGAGCTGCCCCTCCGGGCCTCGGTGGTGGTCGCCTTTGAGGAAGAAGCGGTCGGCTTAATCTTTGGTGCCATGGCGAATTTGATCCGAGGTTAAACAGAGGAACAGGGAGGAGAATATGTTTTTCTAAAGTTCTTAGCAAGCGCGAGAAGAAGAAGAGTCTCTCCAAACTGCTGCCTTTTATAGGCACAGGGATTCGCAGAGATACGCGGCGCGTGACCCAAGGGACGCTGCAGCGAATCGTCGCTTGACGCGTGTAACAAAATCATTTCCGGTGGCAAAGATCATGCGTCGCAACCTCGCCACGAGTTAAAAATTGACACGTGGAACAGTTCATTTAATGAACCGCGAGATCCGCGCGCCAAAAGGCGAAATTTCGCCGTTTCCCCAGGCCAGCTGGCGGCGTAATCATGACAACATAGAGTCCGCGCCCAGAAAACGCACCGGACATGCCCCGTCAGCATTTCCAAGAGTGCGTTCGGAAGATCGCGTCTCCTCTAAGGAGTTCGCGTCTGGCCAAACATCGCGTCTATTTTATGGAAGCTGCGTCTTCAAAGCAGCCTCTGCTTTTCAAAAAGGAGCCTGCGTCCAGTCTTATGCGTCTGCAAGACAGTTCAACAGTACACTGGCGCCAACAGACAACCAACTACTCCCAGCCAAAAACGCACCCGTGACAGACTAAAAGCAATTGGGGAGGTCTAGGCTGTGTATCTAGACACTCAACACGATCGACTCTGATGGCTTCTAAGAGTTCAACAGTACACTCACGAAGACCAAATTCGGATAAGGTCAAACCCGAAGCATCAACAGTCCAGTCACAAAGGCGAACGCGGTTTAAGTCCAAAGTATTCCGAAATCCGTCCCATTCAACTGCGGAATATCGGAAACTTTGGAGGGGGTTCTGTAGGCTGTCTAAAAATGACTAACCAGGTAAGCCATCAAAGAAGCAGTCTTAAACATTAGACGCAAGGGACTGAAGCCCGCGTCTCAGCATCAAGGCGCGTCGGCCCGAAGCCCGCGTCTCAACTTCAAGGCGCGTTTGGTTCAAAGCCCGCGTCTCTACATCAAGGCGCGTCGGCCCGAAGCCCGCGTCTCAACTTCAAGGCGCGTTCGGTTCAAAACCCGCGTCTCAGCATCAAGGCGCGTCGGCCTGAAGCCCGCGTCTCAGCATCAAGGCGCGTCGGCCCGAAGCCCGCGTCTCAACTTCAAGGCGCGTTTGGTTCAAAGCCCGCGTCTCTACATCAAGGCGCGTCGGTTCAAAACCCGCGTCTCAGCATCAAGGCGCGTCGGCCTGAAGCCCGCGTCTCAGCATCAAGGCGCGTCGGTTCAAAGCCCGCGTCTCAGTTGCAACCGCCCCAGATCGTGGAGGTCAGTTACCGCGCGTATAGCGGGTAACGGCCCCTCATTCAGGCGCATTTTTAGGGGGCACGATCACCCCTTAAGACCCCTATAAATAGCCCTGTTGGCTATGAAGGAAGGGTCGATTGATTGAATCAAAAGGGAGAGGGGTCGGGCATTCTTGAATCCAGAATCAGAGAAGGGTCGGGCGAGCAAATTAAATCCAAAGGTCGGAGATTTTGAGAGAAGCACGACGCCAACAAGAGAGAAGACTCTTCAGCAGGCTTACTGAGTACTAGCCGCTCTTCGCTTACCTCCTCTTTGAGAGTTTGGTAGACGGAGCTGAGTTACTCCCCTACCGGCCGAAGAGAAGACCCCCGACGGTCCAGGACGGTCATCTGGTCAACGGAGAACAAGATTCACTCTCCATCGCCACACGAAGAACCCAGCCTTAAACAAAGGGAAGACTCAAGCATCCTCCCTCCCTTGTAGTCGGAATATTGTTTTGTTGTAATCTTTCAACTGATTCAAGGAAATTTTACGGCAAATCTCTTTCCGTACTGAACAATGGGCAGGTTTATCTAGGACTCCTCGGCCTTCTGCACCTATAAATATCCCCTGCAGTACAACGTACAGAGCGTCCAACGTCCAGCAAAGGGCCAAAGTTCAGATTTTTAGGGTTTCTTCTAGGTTTTCTTTTCTTTTTGTAATTTTTATGTAAGTGAGGGAGATGGCTTTGTTGAGGGTGACACCGACAGATGATTCTCTTCTCTTCCATTGTAATCAATAAAAAGGTAATTTTTATTTTGTTCTTATGTCGTTGCTTTTCTTTGTTTTCACTTTCTTTTCTACTGTGTTTCTTTTTGTTGATCTTTGGCGAGCACGCGAGCGTTTACCGAACCACAAGTATACCAAAGATTAGTAGGTTCCAACGATATTCCATGGCGATGTTCTCCTCCTCGAGGCGTATCAACTCATGCTTGCCCAAGGCTTGATGACCTAATGCGACAACGGACTGAGTTCGATCCCAAGGTTTATACGTTCAATGCCTCCGAAATAAGGTAGAAAGTGTTAGGTTTCGCATATTTTCTCCAACCAAGGTTAGTTTTCTATTCTTTTCTTTTCTTTTCTTTTTTGTAGATCAAATCCACACCTCTCCAATATTCTTTCCCACAACTCATTGTAAATACCACTTTTCTTTGTAAATACCATCGTGACTAACAAATTAACTAAAAAAGATAAATTTTTAGAGAACTTGCTTAACGCTTCTATCGCAGTCCCTCCTTGAGGATCACGACCCGCATAGCCCTGCTACCGCGGATTAGAACTGATTCCTCGCACGATCTATTCTTAATCTAATATTCTAATTTTTGTGTGCAGGAAAATCAGTAAACAAATTGGCGCCGTTGCCGGGGAGGGACGGTAAGTTATTCTCTAATAAAAAAATATTTTTTATTAACTAATTCTCTTATTCTTTTCTGTTTGCAGGTTTGGAGAACAGGAAACAGAAACAGAGCAGCAGCAAGGACATACAGCACCCAGTGCCTCTGCCCTCGAAGGCAGAGCACGAGGGCCTGCAACTTGCCGCGGAAACGCGGCCAGAGCCGCGGATCCGCGGCAAGTGCAGTGAACTACTGATTCAGTTTTTTTTGCAGATTTGAGATTACTGCTTACTGCTCTATTCTGTTTTGTTCTGTGATATACCTGTAAATTGCTAATAATTCAACAGTAAATTATTTGTTGTTAAAGATAAAATTGATTAGACGTTTGCATATTAGGCACGTGTCTTTTCAATTCCTTTATTTTTACTGTTGAAGAGTGCTGGAGAAGCAAGGTACGTACGCATTGCATGTAGAATAGGATTCATCTCTTGGTTGATTTTCTGCTTTGAGTGATTCTTATCTATTTATCTTGTACACTTGCACTAATTCATCTTAAGGGCATAACCTATAAATAAGATAAGGTGGGGATTTCATCACCCTTCCTTAGCCCAAAATCATATCCCAAGCACTCACTAACCCAAGCCTAACTTAAAATTAGTAGACGTTGGCCCTAGGGACATCTCGGACTCAATAGGAGATTATCCTAAGGGGGAACGGTGTTGGAAGTTGACTCCTGCCAAATCAGTGTCTAGGAAGGGGATTGAGGGCTGAAAGCCCGAAGTGTGGTGGTTATTTAATTAAGGAACGTCTTTGACGGAAAACCTCCCACCACTCTTGCCCCGACCTGGCTGATTAACTTGTGGTCAAAGTCTACACCCTACCTCCCGTGGACAGTCTAACCAGTTAGGAGTCGTCTAGGTCTAGGTCTACCCTAACTTAGGTTAGAAATTTTTCTTTTTTGTTTGTTTTTTTTCCTTTTGTTTGCTTTGTGTGATATGGCCTATAACAATAATTTTTTCAATTTTAATGAGGATCCATATTACACACCAACCTCTTATTCGGATATTACCAACCCGACATATCATAACTTTGACCAACCTAGTGTGCCAGATTGGTCTTATCCGAATCATTACATGCCCCAGTCCCAATACTATGAACAAGATTGGAATAATCATCACTACTCTTCACAGAGTCAATGGGGATTCAATACCCCTGAGCCATATGGTCAACCACCTGTTCA
Organism: Agave tequilana; assembly: GCA_038442645.1. NCBI lineage: Eukaryota > Viridiplantae > Streptophyta > Magnoliopsida > Asparagales > Asparagaceae > Agave > Agave tequilana. The sequence continues at coordinate 52,582 of JAVJIF010012838.1, forward strand.
ACCATTATCGTCATATACATCTTTTCCCACATCACCAAGGTTTCAGTCCACCATTGATCTATTCGATGGGTTAGAAGAAAAAGTGGATCGGTTGCAAGATACAATGAATGATCAAATTTCTAGACTTTCCAACATTCTTGAACTTACCAACCAAGTTGATAGGAACCAAGAATCATTCTATCTAGAAGACCTTGATCAAAATTCAATTTCATCACATCAATATGAACTGGACCAATCCCAACCCTTGGACAAATTGGCTAGTTTTAATTTCAATGAGATTGAATTAGATAGTGAATGTGAACCCGATCCACAACCTTGCGATTCAGTTTCCATCTTCGAATCTATGTTGACTCCGGTATCATCACCCAATTTGGACCAATTTTCTGAGCCAACATTTATTCCCATACCTATAGATCATGAATTGAATCACCCATTTTTGATGATCATATTGAACTTGACCAATTGTGCAATTTTGAAAGTCCCATGGAAAAATTGGCAAGTTCCCATTTTTATGAGATTGAAACTAATGAGATATGTGACCTAGATTCCCAAATCTATGATCAAGTTCAAATTCCGGAATCATTATTGACTCCTGTTTTGTTACCCGACTTGGGTAATATTTTAGAGTCAGTTTTGATTCCCACACCTATCATTCCTGAACTTGAATTACCAACATTGAGTCACATTCCATTGTGGGAAAATGATTGTAGACTTGAGTTTCAATTTCTTGACTTGGACCCACTTCTTGATCCTAGCCCGACTCCTGAACCTTTACTTGATTTGAGTTTCTTTCCTGAGTCGGTATTAGATCCTGAACCTATCATTCTTGAGTCCAAGTCAACCATTTTACCAAGTCACATTCTTTTGTTGGACATAGGTATAGACCATGACTCTGTGATGATTTTCCAGGACTGGTCATGTAAAGGGAGTAAGTTTCACGAGAGGATCTTCCATGATCCTATTCATTCTGGGGACTGTAAATATGTAAATAAAAAAGAGGTAAATAAAGGTAGGTCCCGTGAACTACCACATCATCTTGTTTGGGCCGCATTTCGTGGACCAATTAGACCACCTCCGGAACCACCACCTTAAGGTAACTTCCGCCTTCCCTTGTTCTATTTCATGCATATATGCATTCATTCATACATTGAGGACAATGCATGAGATAAGTGTGGGGGTGGGTTTTACTAACATACTAACATAGGTAAAAACTAAAAAAAAAAAAAAAATTCTAAAAAAAACTAAAAAAAAAATTCTAAAAAAATTTAAAAAAAAATGTTATAAAAAGGAAATATTTTGACTTATTTTTTGAAAGAAATCTAAGTTAGTTTTAAGGATTAGGAAAATCATGATTAGGATTTCTAAAAACTTGGTCAAAATAAATAAATTGTTTAAATTTTTAGGTATAGGAGGAGAAATTGAATAAATAATTAGTCTTGATTTTTACCTTAATAAAGTATGCATACCAAATGCATATCTAGGATTCTAAGACAAAGACCTTGTGCCTCATAAAAAAATAATAAAAAAAAAAAAAAAAAAATCACCAATTAAGCTGATACATGTGCCTCAAGAAGCATAAGTATTCATGCCTAAAGGTGAGTAAATAAAATAAAGTCCTTAGTTTTGGGGCCTAGTTCACTCGAATTTGAGTCCGCGGGTGTTTTCTCACCTGGTGCCCTAAAGCCAACCGGTTTGGGAGTCATCGACTTTAAGTTCGTTACATGGGTGGATTAGAAAGCCTAAGAAGACTAAGAAATATAATATATGTATTAACACATCTAATAATCAATTAGTTAGGTATGAGGGCCTCAAGAAGCCTTGATACTTATACGAAAGAAATTAGATGAGCTATACATGCCAAAAAAATATATATATATATATATATTAACACATCTAATAGTCAATTAGTTAGGTATGAGGGCCTCAAGAAGCCTTGATACTTACACGAAAGAAAATTAGATGATGTTATAAAATAATAAAGAGGCATGAGAGTCCAAGTTAAGGAATTCCTAGATTCACAAGGGTGCATATGACTTTTGGTAACGAAAAGACTATATTAGAAATTCAATTTTAATCCTTACCTAAATGAATAACAATTGACTTTATAAAGACCAGGTTTGAAGAATGAATAAAAATGATAATCCTAAAACTTATAAACTACTTAGTCTCTTCAAATATAATTCAAATATTTTCCTTTTTATGGATTTTGTGGGTGCAATCCGCTGAAAACCCTCACGAGACAACACTCGTCCTCTAGGGTAACCTAGGGGTTTAACGGCTTGTTGCACGTGCTAAGTGCAATCGTGATTCCTACGAAAGTGAGTTAGGTTAGATTAACTTTTCATTTCTTTTTCTTTTTCTTTGTTTTTACTCGAGGACGAGCAAAAAGATAAGTGTGGGGGTGTGATTGGTAGTCAAAAGTGCATTTTTATCATCATATTTACCATCACATTTTCATATTTATTCATTTAATTCTGCACATTTATTAATAATTTGTAATTTATTGTGTGCAGGCCTCGAATTGTTATTTTAGCAATAAATAAAGCCTAAAGAGCCCAAAGCCCAGATCTAAGCCCATATTTGAAGCCCAAGAGTCAAAGTGCAAATATCAATTGTCAAAGTGCAAATATACAAGGGCTAAAGTTGCAAATATCAAAGATGAGGGAAGGATAGACTTCTATCCAACCCTAAACACCTGCAAGATGAGGATAAAAGGCCAAGATAAAGAGGAATTTCGTGGAGAGAAGATTTGAAGAAATCTGGATTAAGGGTAACTTGATTACCAAGTTATCTCGAAAATCCAGATTAAAAGGCCAGGATCACACTTCTAGAAGCAGGAGCCCAGAGCCACGCGCCAAAGCGCGTGGCCAGAAGCCACTAAAGCGCCGCGGATCCGCGGCAAAAGCCGCGGAAACGCGGCACTTTGATCTCATCCAGATCCCAGATTTCATGGGCAGGTTTATCTAGGACTCCTCGGCCTTCTGCACCTATAAATATCCCCTGCAGTACAACGTACAGAGCGTCCAGCGTCCAGCAAAGGGCCAAAGTTCAGATTTTTAGGGTTTCTTCTAGGTTTTCTTTCTTTTTGTAATTTTTATGTAAGTGAGGGAGATGGCTTTGTTGAGGGTGACACCGACAGATGATTCTCTTCTCTTCCATTGTAATCAATAAAAAGGTAATTTTTATTTTGTTCTTATGTCGTTGCTTTTCTTTGTTTTCTCTTTCTTTTCTACTGTGTTTCTTTTTGTTGATCTTTGACGAGCACGCGAGCGTTTACCGAACCACAAGTATACCGAAGATTAGTAGGTTCCAACGATATTCCATGGCGATGTTCTCCTCCTCGAGGCGTATCAACTCATGCTTGCCCAAGGCTTGATGACCTAATGCGACAACGGACTGAGTTCGATCCCAAGGTTTATACGTTCAATGCCTCCGAAATAAGGTAGAAAGTGTTAGGTTTCGCATATTTTCTCCAACCAAGGTTAGTTTTCTATTCTTTTCTTTTCTTTTCTTTTTTGTAGATCAAATCCACACCTCTCCAATATTCTTTCCCACAACTCATTGTAAATACCACTTTTCTTTGTAAATACCATCGTGACTAACAAATTAACTAAAAAAGATAAATTTTTAGAGAAACTTGCTTAACGCTTCTATCGCAGTCCCTCCTTGAGGATCACGACCCGCATAGCCCTGCTACCGCGGATTAGAACTGATTCCTCGCACGATCTATTCTTAATCTAATATTCTAATTTTTGTGTGCAGGAAAAATCAGTTAACAAAAGCCGCGCATCCGCGGCAGTTTGGATAGAGATGGGTACCAGTTTTCGTTGGCACTTCTATCCGGGACTCCTCTACATTCTGCACTATAAATATCCGTGCAGTCGCAACAGGAGAGGCATGCAGAGACGATTAGGGTTTTCTTTAGCCACTTTTATTAAGTTGTAATTTTTATTCATGCTATTTGTGGAGAAGAAGGAGACAATTGTGTAACCAGATTCATCGAAATAAAAAGGTCACTCTTTTGTTCTCTTTTAATTTCTGCAATTTATTTCTTTTTGTCATCTCTCGTGTTTTAATCTTCGATCTCTTCTTGTTTTCGTTTCTCTTTCTTTTGCAATCTTTCTCATAAAAATAAAAAAAATAAATATTGAAAAGATAAAAATAATTATGAAGAACTAATCATCTTAGTGGTTTGCTGAGATTCTTGAAGCAACCCTAGATGCAATTAAAACTTGATCAGATTAATGAACATCACTAGAACCCTAGGTTTAAAAGGCAACTAATTCTTGAAGATCAACAAAAATACTTAAATTCTTAATCTAGGTTACATGTTAAAAGAACTTATCATGACTTCAACCCTAAGAACTAGGACAGCATAACTTGAGATTAGTCTTCTATTAGGCTGTACCTAGATGTTAGGTTGAACCATAGTTGGTTTTTTGAATAATGCAACTTAGTATAGAATCGTGTATTAATTTTCTTGCTTGAGATAATTGCAATAACCTAGGGTAAATCATATCAGTCTTAAGATGAAGATCAAGCTCTTTAATTTGCAATAGGGTTGTGGTAGAAAATCAGCAAAACCATCTCTTTTACATATTTTCATCTCAAGATCTAATCTCTCTCTCTTATTTTTGAAGATACAGAGGAATCGAGTCGAAACGCTTTCATCGCATCCTTCCCTGAGGATCACGACCCGCTCGAGCCCTTGCTACAGCGGATTCGCATTGAGACTAAGACATCTGAACTCTATTTTTATTCTCAATCATCCTGGTATGTCCCGAAAGATGATTTTACTGGTGCATGCAATGATGTCAAAGCATCCATTGCCGACCAGATGTCATCGTCTACGTCGGTACTAGTATCCGACGGTATTGAATCGGATGCACACGCAGAAAAATACTCAAAGTCTAAATTCTCATTAATATACCAACCGCCTGCATCGTCGGTGGTATTATCAACATCGAGCTTATTAGTACTCTTTACAAGTGGTTCCAACTTCCACAGGCACTCTTCTTGCTCGGGCTCAGTGTCAGCCTCATTATCAGAGTCTGGCACCTCCAGTTGCGGGGTTTCATCCACCAGATCCTGATATAGGAGGGAGTCCGTGAAATAATTTTCGACCCCCTTAAACGGATACCTTTCGGCAACCAACGTTTGCACCTTCCCACTCGCGTCAATGTATTTCATGACTTGGTGAAGAGTGGAGGGAATGATGGAGTTGCGGTGGATCCACGGTCGTCCCAGCAGCAGGTTGTAGGAAGTGTCGGCATCGATGACATAGCACGTCACCTCCAACTTGAGGCTCCCAATCTGGCACTTGAGCTTGATCTTCCCCATCGGACGGGTGCCGTTGGCATTGAACCCGTAGATGGTCGTCTGTGTAGGGCTCAAACGGTGGGTAGGGATGCCGAGGTGTTGCATGACTCGGCGGGGCATGATGCTCAATGCGGACCCTGGATCTACCTGAATGCGGTTCACCTCAGATGATCCGATATAACCTGTAAAGTACAGGGGTCGATCATGCTTCCCTTTAACCTGCATATCATCTGCCGTAAAGGTAATGCAGAGAGCATTCTGGGAGGTGTGGAGACAATTCTCTACATCTTCCTTCTTTGGCACCTGGGTCATAAAGACCTCAGCATTTGCCAGAGCTTCTTGTAGAGCCTCCCTGGTCGACTTTGATAGTCTTAGAAGCTCATACAGGGTGGTCCGCGCCGGGATGTTGGCCAATTAAGCCAAGACATCAAAGCGATAAGGCGTTGTGGATCCTTCCGCTATACCCTTTTGAAGAGCTCGAGAGAATCGAGTCTCTTTTTGTTTCTCCACTGGTGGCTTCGTGGAGGGCCTAGTTGGCTCTGCAGCCGGTTGTGGAGGGTTTGTCGCCACTTCGCCGTACTGCTTTAAGTAGGGCTGTCCTAAACGAGTTCCCGTCATTGGTTGGTTGGGCTCTGCGGCCAAGACTATTGTTTCCTCTTCTGAATCAGTCAGTGAGGGAACATCATCCTCTGCTTCTCGGGAGGAAGCACATACCACATGGCAGGACGAAGCTTTTGCCTTGCCTTTGGACTTCCTGTTGGTTACAGTAGTCCACTGCTGGCTGTCCACTAGGTCAGGGTGGACCCACATGATTTCCCCTTGAGGCGTAGGGACGGGTACCAAGCCCTTCTCCTGCTGCTGATGAAGGTCTGTGTTGACCACTCTCAGCTCTCCTCTTGGGATAGGAGCTACCCCCGCAGGCGTTGGAGGTTGTCTCCCGAACTGGAGAACCGACGTCATGTTGGCTGTCACCTCCTTCTGTTCTGGTCGGAGTTTTAACACCTCCGCGTCAATCAGAGCCTGAAGGATGTCCTTGAAGACGTAGCAGCTTTTGGTAGGGTGTCCTAATATCCTGTGGTACAAGCAGTAGTTGGGGTTGTCTGTCTTGCCGACTTCCTGAGGGCGCCTGGCCTCAGGGAGCTTCAGTCGGTTGCTCTTGTTGAGTAGCTTGAAGAGCGAATCGACATGTTCCTCCTTGAAGGAATACTGCTTGCTGGCGCGGGGTTGGCTTGAAGAGACACTCGCCTTGGCTGGTTGAGGTTTGGTGGGAGATTTGGTCTCCGTCGCCAAATTATCCTTCCGCTTTGTTTGGATGGATGTGTCTGGCGCACGCCTTGTCGACCTTTCTGGCCTGGGCTTACCTTCCTCCGCTCTGACGCGGGCGACAATCTCCTCAGCCTGTTCACCTTGTTGGACTAATTATTTCCAGGTGCGGCTTTCAGCAACTCCTATTTGAGCAAGGAGTGAGGTTTGGAGGTTGTGGCGGCATGTTTCCACCAGGGTGGCCTGGGTCATACCGCTTGGACACCGGAGTGCCACGTTCCGAAATCTTTCCACGAAAGATTTGACGGACTCTCCCTTTCGCTGTCTCGTAGCTAACAGGGTGGGCATTGTGACCTCGGAGTCATCTTCGAAGAAGCGTGTTAAGAACAGCTTCTCCAAGTCGCCCCAGTTCTTGATAGAACCTTCCGGGAGTTTCATGAACCACTCAAAGGCCAACCCTTTCAGGGTGCCGATGAACAGTCGCGCCAGGATGGCATCGTTGTCTACTACATTCCCGTTTTGGGATTTGAAGTAGTAGATGTGCTGATTAGGGGACCCCTTCCCATCAAAGGCTTGGAGGGTTGGAGCCTTGAACTTAGGAGGGTATGGGACTAAATCCCATTCAGCTGGATAGGGCCGGACCACTCCAGCTTCTTGGAGGTCTTTGCGACTGGCAAGGGCATTGAGGCGTTCCTCCAATTGACTCATCCTTTAGCATGAGCCTTCCCTGGGTCTTGGTTGCCCTTTGACGAGGGTTTGGACGAGCCAGAAGTAGATCGAGGCTTCTCTTCAGAAGGCTCGGAAGATGAGCTTCCTCCCTTTCTCTCTCTGTCCCTCGGCCTCCTAGGAGGAGATCTCCTCCTGTCTTCGAGCAGCTGTGCAAGCGCCAGCTTGATGGCGTCGATAGATTCCTGTTGAGACACAATCATCTCCATTTGTCTCTTTTGGATCGGTTCCAGACGTCTAGCTGTCTCATCAGGAGTGCCTGTCATGTAGGCAGAGTCTCCTTCTCAACGGAGGAGTTTGAAGCCCCTGATTCCACTACGGCGGAGTGGGAATCGTTCACTTTAACGCCATGGGCTAAGGCATTATAGTCAACCGGGGGAATGGCCCCAGTCCAGGTGCGAGTGTGTCGATACACTCCTTCCGGTTCAGAGTCAGACTCATCTGAGCTGACTGCAAGTCCTTTTCCCTTGCTTCTGCTTGTCATGTTCGCAGTAAGCTCCGGGTATTCAACGTCAGAGAAGGTTCTCCTTCTATGGGAGCGCCTTCTTTTGGCTGACGGGGGGATCGAGGTCAGCTGTCTAACTAAAGACTGCTGGTGCACACTCGACCCGCAACGGCACTCCGAGAGCATGGAGATGAGCCGTTGGCAGCAACACGACGAAGTGGCCTGATTGGCACTTCTTTTCTTTGTTAAATAATCTCTCAAATTCATGGAAGAGGGATCAAAGAGACTAGCCTCACAACGTCGAAGACGGGAGGCAACTGTGTGCTGTGCAGAATGGACGCAGACTTCAGGGACGCAGCTTTCGCGTCGCGGCTGTCTGACGCGCGCTTGGTGTCTCTGTTGAGATGAGACGCGGGTCTCGCGCTGATGCCTGGTGCGTCCGGGCAGAGACTGGTGAGAGAGGATGGGCTGCTGGGCCCCACGCCTATGGGCTCGTGCCTCTTGTGCTTGACGAGGCGTAGAGGTCTCACCTTGGCGTTTGATGAGGTGGTCCTCGGAGGACCTAACTGGAGGAATCTCGCGTTTGGGACGCCAAACGCGGATTTCACGTACCGGACGCGACGCGGGCAAGGCGCGCGATTGTACGTCGCGTCCAGCCTCAGTTGGACAACCGACGGTTCCAACTCGCAGCTGACGCGCACGTCTCCTCTGTCGACGCTCAGCGTTTCGATTGCGTCGAGGAGGTAGAGAGAGACCGACGACATCCTGATGCTGGCCACCAGGGAGTTTGACCACGCGGGTCTCCTGAGAGACGCTGACGCGGGTGTTCTGTGCGACACGGTTGGTCGCAAAGGCATATGTGCCTGGGACCATGCGGGCCTTCTGAGAGGCGTTGACGCGCGTCTCTTGTGCACAAGGGATCGTAGCAGTGGCGCCCAAGAGAGTCTCAGTTCGAGCTTCGGGGTTATTCCCCGCCGAGACCCTGCGACAGACGCGGGCCTTTGGGCTCTTGGAGCCAGAAGAGAGGAACTCTTCGTACTTCGCCTGGTCGAACTCGACAACGAGCGATTCGACCATTTTTCCCTTATGGTGGACGTCATCTTGCGCCACTACTTGTTCATCAGTAACGAAGGTAGTCCCCAGCGGAGTCGCCATCTCTTGTTGGACACGGAAAAGGAGGAGGTGTAAAATTTCCTTGAATCAGATGAAAAATTACAACAGACTAATCTTCCGGTTACAAGGGAGGGAGGATGTTGAAGCTTGAATCCCCCCTTTGTTTAGTGCTGGGTTCTTCGTGTGGCGGTGGAGAGTGAATCTTGTTCTCCATTGACCAGATGACCGTCTGGACCGTCAAGGGATCTTCTCCTTGGCAGGTAGAAGGAGTAACTCAGCCCCGTCTACCAAAACTCTAAAAGAGAAGGTAGGCGAAGAGCAACTTGTACGCAGCAAGTTAGCTTGAAGAGTCGAGCTCTCTCTCTGTATGTGTCGCGCCTGTTGATATATCTCTGTTGTCCTCTTCTCTTTGATCCCGATCGCCAAAAATTCCGACCCCTTCTTCATAGCGACGGGGCTATTTATAGAGGTTCCAGGGGTGAACGTGCCCCCTGAAAACGCTCCACAATGAGGGCCAACTTCCCCGCTACATGGGCGGTAACTAACCCACGTGCCTGCTAAAGATACGCCACGATGGGAGCTGGTCTCCCTTACGTGTGGGCAGTGATTGGTCCCTTAACCAAGGCGGTTATAACTGAGACGCGGGTTTCAGGTCGACGCGCCTTGATGCCGAGACGCGGGTGTCAGACCGACGCGCCTTGAAGCTGAGGCGCGGGTGTCAGGCCGACGCGCCTTGATGCTGAGACGCGGGTGTCGAGCCAACGCGCCTTGATGCTGAGACGCGGGTGTCGAGCCAACACGCCTTGATGCTGAGACGCGGGTGATAGTCCCTCGCGTCTAGAGCTTGAAACTTTGCTTTTCAATGGCTTGTCCTCCAGTAACTTTTGGACAGCCTACATTGTTCAATTATTACAGATTGTCAAGTAATAATGTCCATAGTGTGTTTACAGTAATCTGATATCCATAATTATCCAATTATGGGGATCAATAGGAGTATAATATCAAGAGTCTCCTTGTTTTAGGGGTTCAAGAATATAAAAGTTCATGCGTACAGGAGTTCAAGAGTACCAGATGTCTGATAGCAGTATAATAATCATATCAAGTCCTTGTTAAAGTAATAATCATGAATAGGCAATATAATATAGGGTCAGGTGTAATAATATCCAATCAGGTATCACAACATTTGGTCAAGTGTATCAGTATCAAGTGATAGCATATGTCAAGTATCAAGTGATAGCATGTGTCAAGTATCAAGTGATAACATGTCAATTATCATGTGTTAGATATCAGGTGTCAGGTATCAGGTGTTAAGTGATAACATGTCAGGTATCAATGTCAGATATCAAGTGTCAGGTAATTAACATGTCGGTGTGATATCAAGTGTCAGGTAATTATCATGTCGGTGTCAGGTAAGTTGAATACAGAGTCACAACATCATATGTCAGACAATCATCCGGTCATGTAACATGATACGGGAGAACAATATAGTTAAACATTTTAAACTATTCACAACCATATCAATAAGAATTATTAATCATACTATTAATTATCCAGACGGAGCTAGTTAAGCTGGAGGTTGTGTTAGCATAACGCTCGGTACATAACGCAGCTTGGTTCCTGGCGGAGCTAGTGTACAGCTCTAGATGCTAACGCATTTGACGAGGCCACACTCGCGGCGGAGCAAACTTATGCACATCAAGCAAATGTATACGGGCAAAGCCACACTCGCGGTGAAGTTAGACGTACACGGCGAAGCAGCGTAAGAACGCCCGGCTAACGCACGTGACGAAGCCACACTCGTGGCGAAATGAAACGCACGTGGTGAAGCGGCATATGAACGTCCGACTATCACACACGGTGAAGCTACATTCGAACGGTTCTAGCTGTAAAGTGCTGAGCGCTAAGCTTGCCTCCTGGTAGAGCTATAAGAAATCTGCTGGTTAAATAGGTACATGCCCGAGCGTTAGTACAACACATGCATATAATTAACAGTTCATACAGTTTTCCATTGAAATCAATATGGGAAAACTTACAAAAATTGAGGAGAAGATTACAAGTAATTGAACAAAAAATGAAAAATTACAAGTAGAACTCTCTTTGAGATTTCTAGAGAAGTGTGTCGGTAGGAGTCTGATCAGCGCATGACCACTTTGTCTCGTTGGCGATGCAAGCTAACGGTCTTCAAATGCTACTGCTTGGGAATACCTTCTCGCCTGGTTCGGAGATTCCTTGGGAGAAAAGATTTTAGGGTATTAGCACCCTAAATTTATTCTTGTATGATTAGAGAAGTGATTCTCTGAATTCTTGAAAGCGAGAGAGTAGATCTCTTATTAGCTTAAGTTTTTGAAGCCACCAAAGAAACTTTATGCTCTTCAAAAAGCCCTATTGGACTTGAATTTCTTCAAGACCCTAAGCCTAGCCTACTAGTGGGCTAGTTTATAGGCTCAATAGGGAGTTATGACCCCATTGATTGTCTCCTTTTAATGAGGGACCATTGGTGTAATTACCCATTAACCCCCCCCCCCCACTAACTTAGTGGGGTGGTTACCAGTGGAGATGAGGCTATCCTCCACATGCAAGGCTAGCCAATGGAGGCGAGGTTAACTTCCTCAGGCGAGGCTAGCCTTCTCATTCAAGGCTAGCCAGTGGAGGCAAGGCTAGCCTCCTCAGGCGAGACTAGCTAGTGGAGGCGAGGCTAGCCACCTCATGCAAGGCTATCCAGTTGGAGGCGAGGCTAGCCTCCTCATGCAAGGCTAGCCAATTGAGGCGAGGCTAGCCTCCTCAGGCGAGGCTAACCAGTGGAGGCGAGACTAACCGAGGCCAGCCTCCTCAGGTGAGGCTAGCCAGTTAAGGCGATGCTAGCCTCTTCAGGGTAGGCTAACCAGTGAAGGCGAGGCTAGCGTCCTCATGCAAGGCGAAACTAGCCTCCTCAGGCGAGGCTAGCTAGTGGAGGCGAGGCTAGCCTCCTCAAGCGAGGCTAACCATTTTAACTCTTTAGTGGAGTTGTGCCATACTTCAGGCGAAGGTAGAAGTTAGCTCTCAGCAGAGCTGCGTAAAGCTCCGGGCGTCTTGTTTGACGGGAGAAAAATTCGCGTAAAGTTTCCTTGAATCAATTGAAAAATTGCAACGGACTTATACCCCGGTTACAAGGGAGGGAGGATATTGAGTCTTGAATCCTCCCTTTGTTTAATGCTGGGTTCTTCAAGTGGCGCTGGAAAGTGAATCTTATTTTTCGTTGACCGGGTAGACGTCGAGAACTTCTGGGGATCTTCTCTTCGGATGGTAGACGGAGTAACACAGCTCTGTCGACCAAAATCTCAAAGAGATTGTAGGCAAAGATTAACTTGTACGCAGTAAGTTAGCTGAAGAGTTAGACTCTCTTTCCTTCTCTATGGAAGCTCTCAAGTCAAGTTCTTCTCCTCCGGATTCTCTGATCTAATTGACCGACCCCTTCTCCATAGCAATGGGGCTATTTATAGAGGTTTCAGGGGTGAACGTGCCTCCTAAAAACACTCCATAATGGGGGTTAACTTTTCCCGTTATGTGGGCCGTGATTGACCCCATAACCAGGGCGGTTACAACTGAGACGCGTGTGTTGACCCACGCGCCTTGGCGCTGCAGTGTTGGCTGAGACGCGGGTTTCAACCCACTCGCCTTGGCGCTGCAGTGCTGGCTGAGACGCGGGTTTCGACCCACGCGCCTTGGTGCTGCAGTGCTGGCTGAGACGCGGGTGTCGACCCACGCGCCTTGGTGCTGCAGTGCTGGCTGAGACGCGGATCTTGATCCTCGCGTCTTGGCGCTGCTTTGATGGCTATGATTAGCCCTGCGTCTGGAGCTTGGGACTCTGCTTTTTGGTGCCTTGTCTTTTAGTGATCTTTAACAGCCTACAGAACCCCCTCCAAAGTTTTCGATATTCCGCAGTTAGCTGGGACGAATTTTGAAATACTTTGGACTCTAGCTGAGTCCACCCTTATGATTGGACTGACAATGCTCCGGGCTTGATCTTGTTTGGAGTATGGCCTTCTTGAGTGTACTGTAGAACTCTTTGAAGCCGTCAAAACTGATCGCGTGGGGTTTTCTAGATACACAGTCTAAAACTCCCCGATGCTTTAAGTTTGTCGTTGGTGTACTTTAAACCAGAGGTGGGCAGTCGTCTGCTTGTGCTAGTGTACTTTTGAACTGAATTGCAGAAGTAAGGACTACACGCCAGTTCTGTGGACGCAGAGGTGATACTGCTTTTGGGATGACAACGCGACTATTACTCCATGAGCTAGACGCGACTTTGGCCGGGTTGAGAAGATGCGATCTTCGGAGGGACGCGTCTTTTGGAAGGAAAACGCGGCTTTTGGAAGGAAGACGCGGCTTTCCGGACGTAACTCTGGCTTAGTTGGGAAGGTGCGTCCATCGGAGGGACGCGTCTCTTGGGATGAAGACGCGACTGTTGGATGCGAATTCGTGCCATGAGTATGTTACCACGTGTCCTGTAGAATTGAGGGGACATCTTCTTTTTGGCGTGCAAACTTCGCGCTGCATTTAAAGCGCTGTCCACGCGTCAGGCGGTGATTAGGCGTCGAGCCAAGCGCCGCGTATCTTTGCGAATCACTGTGCCTATAAAAGGCAACAGTCCTTCAAGATTCATCATTAGACTCTCTTTCTTCTTCGTTTGCATCTGTTAGGGTTTGAGAAAGGAGCTTCCTTTGTTCTCTTTTCCTTCATCTAACATCGGATCCTTGATCGCAATGGCACCAAAGGCCAAGCATACTGCTTCGTCTTCAAAGGCGGTCGTCTCTGAGACTCAGAGGGGCGGTTCCTCCATGCAGGAAACCCCTATTTCAGGTATAAAAAGTCTTCGGACTTGATTTCCACCATTAGAGGGGTTTTTACAGAGTTCTTTTAACTCTTAAATCCCCTTTTGAATATGAACCGCCAACACGGGCTCATGCCCGTGTTTGATGATCAGGCGCGGTTCTTGAGTCGATAAACAGGACACAGGTTTGATGACCTCTGCTTCTTTTATCTGCTCGAATCTGCGTCTGCTGGTTGAACACAGGGCCCAAATGAACCTTGCGTTTTGGATTCAACACTTAGAATATTTCTAAGTGTGAAAGATTCAGACGCAGATTTCTTATGACTCTTGCGTCTTGTGAAATCAGATGCTGGTCCTCATGAATCTCGCGTCTGAGTCCAATACTTAGAATTTTTTTTATAAGTCTTGGACTTTCAAAAACGCGGGTTCCATGCTAGCTTAGCGATCTTTGGATCTGGACGCAGATTCTGATGATCTCCGTGTCTGGGTTCATTTCTGCGTTTGAGTTGTAAACACTTAATCAATTTCTTTTCTGATCAAGTATTATTCTCTTTTGCAGTGCGATATTCCTCTGACCCTCTCTTCAAAAAGTGTCACTTCGGGCACGTAGGTGGTGCTGACCGCAATCTAACCTTCGTGTTGCAGAGGACTTCTTCGGTGACTACTGATAAGTCGAAGGAGCGAAGGGAGAGGCTCTCCAAGGTCGACAAGAGGACCTTCCGAGAAATCATGACCGACGCAGATTTTGAGACGGGTTCACGAATTCCGTTAAAGAAACCCGTCTTCTTCTTTGGGGACAACATCGACGAGGACGGTCACATTTTGCATGACGGCGATTATAAGTGGTTTCGCCAAATAGGGGGTAGGAAATTCTTTCTTCCCAATATGGAGAGAATGTATCCTTTATCCTATCTCCAGCACATGTCTGTCCCCCGGGCAATGGAATGGGAGCTTGCCCGATCTGTCCCCAGTGTCTCGCTCAGCATACTGGGCGCCAAGAAGGTACACCCTGGCGGACACGGGAAGGAAGTTTTTGGCTTGTTTCCTGGATTATTCAGGTCCAAGTACCCAGTAGGGGAAACTCCTCAGCTCAGCACTACCTTCATCAATGAATTCATGAAGGTGGGGGGTGACTTTCCCGTTGACTTCCGCCTACTTGGGTGGGTTCATTCCTTCGACAAGTCTTGGTGGGGCAAGATGGTGGGCTTTGTCCTCGCCGAACTCGGAGGTCTGTTAGACCAGGTGGGACTGTATCAAGCGGTCATGGCTGTGCAATATGGCATCCCGCAGAGTTCCCACAATTTTTACGGGATTCTGGAGCATTACAACCCTTTGACGGGAACTTTCTTCACCCCGGTCGGGGAAATGGGGCTCGCCCTGCATGAACTATATGAAGTTTCGGGCTGGTTATGGAAGATGCCCCTTATGAGGAATACGTCCCAACTTCCGAGGAGCTTCATCTCTTGAAGAAAGAGTGCCCTCGGGTATATGAGACCTACTGGGAAATGTTATGTCACTTCCACATCTGCGGCCAAATAACCTCCTGGAGAACTAGGGGACTTAAGCAGATGTCTTGGGAGAGCTACCTGTGTAATGGTATAACTGAGAAAGATCACTCAGTGACCATTCTAACTCCCAGCTCCAATGAGGAAATCACCGAGAGGATTAACGCCTCTGTGAGTTCTTACACCACAGAGTCGAATGAAGACACTTTCAAACCTGACACGATTTTTGAAAGTTTCCATCACCAGGCCCAGATCCCCATTTCTAACCGGGCACTACTGGCGGCTTCCTCATGCTGTGGTTGAAGCGCTGTGTAGTGCCGACACTGCCGCATGAAGTGATTGTCACCGATGTGGTGTATCCGGCGGTGC
Organism: Agave tequilana; assembly: GCA_038442645.1. NCBI lineage: Eukaryota > Viridiplantae > Streptophyta > Magnoliopsida > Asparagales > Asparagaceae > Agave > Agave tequilana. The sequence goes on from JAVJIF010012838.1 coordinate 68,129, forward strand.
TGTTGGCCTACGGTAGGTCCATCGCTCTCCTTCCAGCAATGGTGGCTGGAATCCAAAGAGGATTGCGGGCCCTGACTCAGAGCCTGTGCAAAGTGGAGGCCATAGTCGACTCCCACGGTAGACCGGAGGTTGACTCGGAGGGGAGGCCGAGAGTAAAGACCCCTAACCCCCGGGTCGAGCTTCCCTACACGTACCTAATGGCTTGGTACGTTATGCATTGCCCCTCACTGATGACGCCAGTGTCCCGATCCGAGGGTTTGTCCCTTTTGTGCAGCGGCTGGAGAGCTCGAGCTGGTCCAACAACTATATGTTCTAACGTTCGGAAATGTATTCTGAACGCTTCAAATTACCATCTCAACCGTTGCTTCCCCGATATTACAGATGCTGCTTATGGGGATAAATTTGCCAACATTGTGGGTCCGGACGACTTCACGAGGCTGCCATCGGAGTCTTCTGGTGGCTCATCAATATTCGGCCCGGGTATCTGCTCTTTCGGCAAGGGAATTCGTGCACGATCGATCTTTATATGCCGAATCGTTTTGCCCGACAGTTCGGCTATGACCAACTATATGTCGGCAACCCTAACGCCTAACTCGCCTTCAGTGGAAATTTGTTTGAAGGTGCTCGGGCCTGGTATTACAGCATGGCTGGGGGGACAAAAGCTCTTTATAGCTTGCCTCACAAGACGCCAAACTGTTATGCAAGCCTTGGTTTCTGTACTTGGTATTTCCAGGCTAGCAAGATACCTGGCTACTCAATGGAGCGTTCATGCATCAAGAGCATTAATGCGTCCTATGAGGAGAAATTGGCATCCAACAAGCGCATGCGGGGTATTGATGAATACCAGGCAGCTAAGAGGGAAGCCAGAGGGGAGACGCGGGTGGAATCGAGAGCAGCAGCATCTAGGGAGCAACCTGCTAGAAGGCGTCGATAGGCGGTGCCTAAACGTCCTCATGGCACTACTCTCCAGGCTGAGCCGGCCCCGAAGAAGGCCAGGAAAGACTCAGGGGCTGAAACTTCAATGCCTGAGGCCGTCCCTTCTGGTGTTGAGGAGCAGAGGGAGGAAGAGGAGGAAGATGAAACCCCTCTCGTTCGCCCTCGTGGACTACGCGCAGAGGTCCCGCGATTTTAGAAGAAGGGGAGCTTGCTGATGATCCCACTGCAACCGATGAGGCTGAGCAACTTGAGGCTGATTTGATGAGCGGGGATGATGTTGAGATTCCAGGGGTCTCAACTAAACCAGGGTCTTCTTTGACTCAAGAGAGGAGGGATGAAGCGCAACAGCCTGGATCTCCTGTTATACTGATGCCCAGCTCGAGGGTAGCTGACCCTAGTCCTACTACTGGGGTACTTGTGGCAAGGCTTCGGCTGCTGAGGCCTCTTGTGTTGCGTTGTCGTCTTCATCGTTTGAGGAGGATGAATATTCTTCAGGCGATGAGGTCGATTTTGGCGATGAACCCGCTCCTCCAGATCCGAGTAAATTCTCACATATCACGGAAGAGGAAATATATGGGTGTGATCTGGTGACGGCGTCGCCACTAGCGGCAACTGCTCCTGCTGAAGGTACTCTCTTTGTCTTTTTGACCCAGTTGACCTTTTTAACTAGGAAAAAGGTTCTCTGACGTCCTCCCTTTAACTTTATGCTGCAGGGCTGGCCGTGGACAGTGAGGCTGCGACTTCCTCCCATATCGAGGAGATGATACAGGAGCTGGCCCAGCAGGAGGGTGTTGAGGCTGCTGCTGAGATGCCTCAAGAGAGGGCAATTATTGAAGTCGGGGAGACTTCCACCCTGGAAGATTTGCCCAGGAACTTGCCGTCTTTGGACCCTCGGCTTGGTAAGGAAATATTGATGTCTTGAATATTTTCTGTTTGTTGTCATGGTTAATGTTCTGGTAATCTGCAGAGAGCGCTGAGGGAGCTCAGGCAGAGGAACTTGCGGTCAGCGTCGGCCCAGAAGGCAGCACAATTCAAGTCCCGACTGACGGCTCTGAAGAAGTCAAGTTTGCTGCTACTTCAGTCGCCATGGAGGCTGCTACGACAGTGACTGCGCCAGACGTATCGGCGACCATCTCGGCTTCTGTCGCACCTGTCGTTGATCCTACTCCTGCACGGGACGAGTTGATTCCCATCCCTCGCCCTGTGATAGAAAGGGATCTGGGAGCACATCAGCAGAGTTCTCTCCAGCCAATAATATCATGGAAGAACTGACATGTCAAATGGTGCAGCAGTTCTTTGCTTCCATGCGATCATGTATTGACCTCATCCTCTCTGGGGGCAGTTCTTTCGAATTTACCCGAGTGCTTCTTGAGAATTTGATCGAGAACATCAGTCATACTGGAGGTCCTTCACAGGCTAGGGCGTGTCTGCTGCTGGTGGAGCAGTTGGGGAGTGATCTGAAAGAGCTTAAGTCTTTGGAAGACGCTGGCTCAGTTCACGAGGCCTAGGCAACCCTGACTAGGCTTCTTGCTGCTCAAGAATAAGAGCGAAAGGAGATGGAGGAAAGGATAGCTGAAGAGACTCACCATCTCCAACATTTCCAGGCTGACCATCAAAGCTGATTGGCGATTCAAGGGAATCTGAACTCGTCATGCAGAGCGCAGAACAGGTTATTATCACTGCTCGGGCCACCATAGCTAAAGCAGAAGCCTTGATTGCAATCAATGAGCAGAAGCTTGCCACTGTCAGGAAGAAGCTGGAAGAGCTGGAAGCTGCCAGGATACAGGTTGAAGAAAACCTCTCCACTCACTCCTCCAGGTTTGAATCTCTACGAGCGCAGTTGGCTGCGAGGAGATTTTTGTCCGAGGAGGAGCTGCGGGTTCAGGCTCTCATGGAGGCTGAGAATCACGTCAGCACGAGATACATCGCCTCCGAGAACAAATCCGTTCTTTGGCTAATTAAGATTATTAGCTCCCCCCTTTTTTTAAAGAAAGAACACTCAATTCATCAAGAGTATTTGTATCACTTTTATCATTTTTGGCTCAAATAATAAAAGTCTTTTGAAATTTTGCTCCATCGTCATTGTTCCACTGTAGATGAATCCAATTTCTTAGCGGCAGTCTTTGGCTGTGATCCTTGACTGGCGGTGAGTAATGAACTTAGGTAGAACTGAGTTCTTAGGTGGAACGCGGCTCTGATTTATAGGGAGACGCGGTCCTGAGAAACGCGACTCTGACCTGTCAATTGAGACGCGGTTCCAGTTGGCGTGAAGGACGCAGCTTTGGGTGCGGCTCCCTGGTCGCAGCCCTTAACTCTGCCCAAGTATAGAATTCAGGATGCCATGGGGACGCGGTCTTATGCTCCTCAAAACTGACGCATAGATATGAGGACGCGACACTGGGTCCTTGACCTGATGCAAACTCAAATTATATTGAGTTTATGATAGGAACAACATTATCATCTCGCCATGTAGACGCAGCTCCAAGATACTTGTGAATGCCATAGGCCTTCTCCGTTGAGGACACGAGTCCCAAGACGCAGCTTTTCACTTTTATGTGATTTTCAAGCGCGACCCCCAGAATGGGTCCCTTTTGCTGTGAAGAGATGCAGCTTTGAATCACTTTGAGAGACGCGGTTGCAGTTCTCTTGACTGGAATGAAAAGGGACGCCATTTTCGAATTCGCAAAGGGACGCCAGTTCCTGGACGCGGCTCTCGGGCCTGCGTTTGGTGCAACTTCCCAGGCGTTACATGCAGCTTGTCATAAAGATTTCGTGGGATCTTTAAATGTCAAGTCGACGTTGACAATTGGGACTCGCATCATCTGATGTTCCCGAAGCGGCAGTCCACGCGTCAGCCCTTCATTGGGTTCAGGCATTAATGCCTTTAAATGCCGAATCGGCGCTGGCGGTTGGAGACTCGCGTCTTCGATGCTTCCCGAAGCGATAGTCCACGCGTCAGCCCGTTATTTGGCTTTGACATTCGTGCGGGAATTAAGACTGACGGTTCTGATTAGCGAGCCATTAATCACAGGCTTTGTGGTTTGCTTATAAATAGGGCTCAGCTTCTCCTTTTAGCAGTCCATTACTTAGACTGCTTTCCTTTGAGAGCGAATGCTCTGAGCGATTCTGCCTTTTCTCTTCAAGGACTTATATCTGGGACTTGCCTCCATTGATGATGATGACCCAGAGCTATCATGCTTCTGTTTAATCTCTCCAGGAGATTATCACTGTTAAGTGATTTCAAGATTAAGAAGCGTCTCCTTGAGCACCTTTTATATCCGCGCCTTGATGCAGAAAGTTCAAACCTTAATGGGGGTTGCTGCGGGTATGACTTCCTGGTCTGCCATGAAATTTTCAGCCCTTACGGGGTTGCAGTTTTGCTATCTCTTAAAGAGATTCATCTTCTTGACCTTCTTCTGAAGTCTGGTTGGTGCGCCCACCTTTTGGGAGTTGCGCCATTCAGAAAACTCTGACTCAAAATTCTTCTGGACGCGAGTATAATGGACTTTTGCAACTGGACTGCGAGCTTTACATACAGAGCTCGCGTCTAGGTTGTCGACTTAGAAGAATTTCAACCTAGGTCAAAAGTTTCAGGCCTGAATTTTGCAACCCCTGTTCGTCGAACAGGGAGACGGCAATTTTCGCGTCTGATTCTCTTAGCGCCTCATACCTTAGACGCGGATGCAAAATCAGACTGCGTTTGAATTCTGTGTGTATCACAGCTTTGATCGCGTCTGTTTCTGCCGCCGCGCAGAAGTTTGATTCACTGCGCGGGTCATTCCTGCGTCTGAAGTTTTCAGCAATAGCTGCGTCTGTCACTTAGCTTCTCTGTTAAAATATCCTAAGCTTCAGATCTTCTAATTTTTGTTTGCTTCTTGCAGGTAGGCTTAATCATCCTTTTTCATATTCGCTGGACCCCTGGGAGAATATTTCGGCCAGCGAACTTGTTCGATGGTCGACCACTGGAGAAGAAGTCATGGCTCTTGACACTCGCCAAGATCTCTTTGGATTCAATGCACCGGTCATGCTTCTTGGCATGGCATGGTCAGAGTGAGTATGGCAATGGATATAGTTGATTGAGTTTTTTTCTGCACACAAAATATAGAATATTAGATTTAGAAGTAAAGATGTGCAAGGTGCTCAATTCTAATCCGCTGTAGCAATGGCTATGCGGGTCGTGATCCTCAGGGAGGGACTAGCGATGGAAGCTTGTTTAGTAAGTTATCTCTTTTTTATTTTTTGTTATTTACAATGGTATTTACAATAAGAAGTGTGAAAGAAATTGGAAAGATGTGGAGTTGTTGATCTAAACTAAAATTACAAAGAAAGAAAACTATAACTAAAACACATACCTACCTCTTCTGCGTTGTTTACCTTTGATCCGTTTGCAACGGCTTACCTTGTCTTTGAAGGCATTCAAGCATGGCGTATAGGATCTTCCCCTTCTCGATCTACACTACGAAAAGAAAAGACAAACTATACTAGCAAGAGAAGGCTTGTTCATCACCATAGGCCATCAAGGGCACTTCTTCGGCTAAGCAGTCTCGAAGCGATCAGATCTCATGTTTTGCAAGACATCAGAGAGAATAAAATAAAACAAGAATAGAAGAACAAAAATAAAACAAAAACAAAAACAAACCTTGAATAGATTTTATTAACAATGGAAGAAAAGTTTGACTTACACCGATGTCACCTCAGTACAAGCATGAACTCCTTCCTCCATGAAAGTATCCTCTACTCTCAGTTACATAAAAATAAAAATTACAAAAAAAAAAATAAAAACCTAAACTACAACTAGCCTAAAAACCCTAGATTTTGCTCTGTAGTTCGCTGGACGCCCCTCTCTGTTGCTCTGCAGGGGTATTTATAGGTGCAGAAGGAGGTAGAGTCCCAATAGACTCCACCAAGAAAATTGGTACCCGGACTCATCCAAAATGCCGCGAAAACGCGGCTTGGGCCGCGTTTCCGCGGCCTTAGCTGGCTCCTTGGCCACACGCTTTGGCGCGTGGCCTCCTCTGGTCCGTCTATCTGGGTTTATCCTTCTGGAAGTTGTATCTCGACTCTTTATTTGAATTTCCGGGATAACTTGGAAGCAAGTTACCCTAGATTCAAATCTCTTCCAAAACGAATTTCATCCTTGCACTCTCTTTCTTGGCTTTTATCCTCATCCTGCAAGTATTTAGGGTTGAATAGAAGTCTATCCTTCCCTCTTCTTTTAGTATTTGCAACTATTGCCCTTAGTAATTGCAACTTTGGCATTTGATAATTGCAACTTTTCCATTGGGGTTGAATATGGGCTTTTGGGCTTCTTTTAAGGCTTTATTCTTTTATTTTTATTTCTCAAGGCCTGCACACAATAAATAATAAAATATTAGTAAATGTGCAGAATTATAGGATTAAATATGAAAATGTGATAGTAAATGTATTGGAAAATATGCACTTTTTACTACCTATTACACCCCCACACTTATCTTTTTGCTCGTCCTCGAGTAAAAATCAAAAAGAAAAAGAAAAACTAAACTAGCTAACTCACTTTCGTAGGAATCACGATTGCACTTAGCACGTGCAACAAGCCGTTAAACCCTTAGGTTACCCTAAAGGACGAGTGTTATCTCGTGAGGGTTTTCAGCGGATTACACCCACAAAATCCAAAAAAAGAAAAATATTTGAAATACGTTTGAAGAGACTAAGTAATCTATAAGTTTTTAGGATCCTCATTTTTATTCATTCTTAAACTTAGTCTTTATATAGTAAATTGTTTTCCTTTTTAGGTAAGGGTCAAATTGAATGTTTGTATAGTCTTTTTCGTTACCCTAAGTCATATGCATCCTTGTGAATTTTTAGTAGGAATTCCTTAACTTGGACTCTTATGCCTTTTTATTATTATATATATATATATATTTTAAATATGTCTAACTCATCTAATTTTCTTTCGTGTAAGCATGAAGGCTTCTTGAGGCTCTCATACCTAACTGACTATTAGATGTGTTAATACATATATGAGTAATTTTTCTTAGTTTTCTTAGGCTTTCTAATCAACCCATGTAGCGAACTTAAAGTCGGTGGTTCCCAAACCAGTCAGTTTTAGGGCACCGGGTGGGAAAATACCCTACGGACTTAAGGATTCGAGTGAACTAGGCCACAAAACTAAGGACTTTATTTATAAAATCACCTTTAGGCGTGAATACTTATGCTTCTTGAGGCACATGTATCCAGCTTAATCAGTGAATTTCCCTTTCTTTTTTTTTCAATTTTTTTATTTTTTATAGGGCACAAGAGTCTTTGTCTTAGAATCCTAGATATGTAAATGTATTAGGTATGACATTTCATTAAGGTAAAAATCAAGACTAATTACTTATTCAATTTCTCCTCCTATACCTAAAAATTCAACAATTTATTTATTTTGACCAAGTTTTAGAAATCCTAATCATGATTTTCCTAATTCTTAAGATTAACTTAGATTTCTTTCAAAAGATAAGTCAAATTATTGTCCTTTTTCTTTTTTTTAATATTAGCAAATTTTTGTTAGTTTCTACCTATGTTAGTATGTTAGTAAAGCCTCCCCCCACACTTATCTCATGCATTGTCCTCAATGTATGAATGTATGAATATATGCATGAAAAAGAAGAAGGGAAGGCAGAAGTTACCTCAATGTGGTGGTTTTGGTGGTGGTCTAATTGGGCCAAGCGTTGCTACCCAATCAAGATAATGTAATATTTGGAGGAACCCACCAGAAATTTCTCTTGTATAACTCACTAAAATGTATGTATGATCATTTTTTAACAATTTCACCCCATCAAATTTCCAAATTTCATAATTATTTTCAGAGTCAATTGTGTCAACCGCCTTGTCCCAAATGGAGTGTGAAAAGATGGAATGATTGACTTGGACGTCATAAGTACGGGAACTAATACCGACTCAGGAAAGAAACTTAAATCAAGTAATGGTTCAGGAGTCGGTCTAGGTTTAAGAAGTGGGTCCAAATCAATAAGTTGAAACTCAAGTCCACAATCATTTTACCACAATGGAATGTGACTCATATTGGTGATTCAAGTTCAGGAATGATAGGTGTGGGAATCAAAACTGACTCTAAAGATTACCTAAGTTGGGTAACAAAACAGGATTCAATAATGATTCGGGAATTTGAACTTGATCATAGATTTAAGAATCTAGGTCATATGTCTCATTGAATTCAATGTCATAAAAATGAGAACTTGCCAATTTATCCATGGGACTTTTAAAATTATAAAATTGGTCAAGTTCAATATGATCATCGAAAATGGGTGATTCAAATTCATGATGAATTGGCACAGGATCCAATGTTGACTCGGAAAAGTGAAATCAGGTGGAGACACCGGAGTCATTATTGAATCAGGAAGTAAAATTGAATCACCAAGTTGGGGATCAGGATCATATTCATGCTCAAGTTCTATTTCAGGAAAGGAATAACTTGCCAAACTATCAAAAAAATTGGAGTTTCGGCAAGTTCAAATGATGGTACTGAAATAGAATCTTGTTGTCCAAAACAACGTGGCTCATCGGCTCTAACAGAATGATTAGCGATATCAGAATTGGCCGAACGGTGAGAACGTAAAGATTGAACCATCATATCTATTTCATGATCACGAGCTAATCTAGCCTGAGTCATGGCTTCAAGCATCTTTTCATAGTCAATTGGTGCATCATTTTGTGATTGGACTTGAAAAGAGGAAGTGGTGTTGGGACAATCGTGATGAAGTTGTGAGTCAGTCAGATTCTGTGATTGTTGCTTGGACTCACGCATCATCATGTCTAAGATTGATGGTAATTGTTGCTTGAACTCATGCATACTCATCATTTTCAAGATAGATGGTTTTCTATTCTGAATGGGTGGATCTGAGTATGAATCTTGGGAATATTGTGGACAGGTGGATATGGAGGACAAGTTGGTTGAAAATTGGACTCGGGGGAAGCGAAACCCCATGAACTCTGTGAAGAGTCGAAAGTGGTATGGAAATTATGGTCATAAGATGGGGGCATGGGTTATATTCATTCGGATAAGACCATTCCGGCACACTAGGTTGGTCAAAGTTATGATATGCGGGTTGGTAATATCCGAAAAAGAGTTTGGTGTGTAATATGGATTAAATTGGAAAATTATTGTTATATGTCATATCACACAAACACAAACAAGAAAAAGAAAACAAACAAATAAGCAAACAAAAAAACATCTAACCTAAGTTAGGGTAGACCTATGACTTAGACGACTTCTAACTGGTTACACTGTCCACGGGAGGCAGGGTGTAGACTTTGACCACAAGTTAATCAGCCAGGTCAGGGCAAGATTGGTGGGAGGTTTTCCGTCAAAGACGTTCCTTAATTAAATAACCACCAATCTTCGAGATTTTGGCCCTCAATCCCATTCCCAGACACTGATTTGGCAAGAGTCAAATTCCAACACTGTTCCCCCTTAGGATAATCTCCTAATTGAGTCCGAGATGTCCCTAGGGCCAACGTCTACTAATTTTTAGTTAGGCTTGGGTTAGTGAGTGAGGAGATTGTTTGTGGGCTAAGGAAGGTAATGAAATCCCCACCTTATCTTATTTATAGGACAAGCCCTTAAATCAATTTAGTGCACGTGTAAAGCAATAGACAAATATTCACTCAAAGCAGAAAATCAGCCAAGGGTGCTTCCTAGTCTATATGCAATGTGTAACACCCCGTTCCTGGAATACGTACGTAGATACGTATTCTGATTTTTTCAGCATATTTCTTTAATTTATCTTGTATTTGTTTTGTTTTATGATTATTAGTGTGATCGTTTTGTGTTGGATTTGGATTCGTGGACTCGGAGTCAGCCCTAGTCTGAACCGGGGGCCCGAACCTAGTGCTTCGCTCGATTTGGCATTTCTGATAATCCAATTTGACCGATTTCAGTTTAAACATCGTTTTCCAATATTTTAGATTTTTCATGATTTTCTGGAATTTTTCAGAATTATTTGCAAAATCTCCAAAACTGGTGTCGGTCGGTATCACTGACTGATTCCAGGATTTTTAGTTTTCAAATGGGATTGAATTTTCAAAAATGGCTTTCAGTTTACTTCTTAGAATATCATTTTCTATCTAAATTCATTTTTCGAGATTTTTCAGAATTTATCGAAAATCCACCGGTTTTGGTGTCGACCGGTACCGCCGGAAGATTTCAGGATTTTTAATTTGAAATCTACATTGAATTTCTCAAATCTGATTTCACCGAGCATCTTAAAATATTATTTTCTATTTTTGAGAATTTTTCGGAAAGATTTTGAAACAGTCGAATTTTTACCCTATTTTAATAATATTATTTTAATTCCTCTTTCTCCATTTCTTTTCCTTTTTCCCTTTTCAAAGTCAACCTGACATCCCTCCTCTCCAATCACATCACCAACCACCCCATCACATCAATTCCTTTTTATATACCAATTTCTCCCCTTTCCTTTTTCAACAAATCCCTTTTTTTTCTCTCTTTTTCTTTTTTCTTTTCCTTTTCCATTTCTTTTTCCCTTCTCCTTCCTCCCCTGGCGCCCGACGACCCGCCATCTCCCCTCCCCCTCCGGCGCCCCGGCGGGGGCTGAGCGCCGCCGGCGGGTCGCCGGCGGCGGGGCGCGGCCAGGGGGCCTGCTGGCCCCCTGTGCGTGGGCGGAGGAGGGGCGGAGCCCCTCCCTTCCCCCTCTCTTTTGGGGGTGGCCGGAGGCCACCCCTGGCGGCGCCGGCCACTGAGGGCCGGCGTGGCCTCCCCGGCTCCCCCTCTGGCCGCGCTGCCGCGGCCAGAGTCAGGCCCGGCCAGGGCAACAGGCCCTGGCCGTGGCCTGTTGGAGGGAGGGGCTGCTGCCCCCTCCCTGTCTCTCCTCTGGGGTGGCCGTGGCCACCCCAGCGCCGGCGCGCCGCCGGCACTTCGCCGGCGGCCGGCGGCCGTTCCCGGCCAGGGGCTGGAAGCCCCTGGGCCTGTGCAGGGGGCTGCTGCCCCCTGACCTGTTCTGTGCTCTCTCTCTCTCTCTCTCTCTCTCTCTCTCTATCTCTCTCTCTCTCTCTCTCTCTCTCTCTCCTCTCTTTACTCTCTCTCTCTCTCTAAATCTCTCTCTCACTCTAGTCCTCTACACTTTCTCTCTCTAAAAATCCTAACTCTCTCTAGGCTTTCTCCCTCTAGATTCTCTCTCTAGAAATCACTCTCTCTAGATTTCTCTCTCTAGAAATCTCTCTTTCTCTCTCTAGAAATCTCTCTTTCTCTCACTAGACTTTCTCTCTCTAAACCTCTCTTTCTCTCTCTAACTCTTTCTCTCTCCTCTTTCTCTCTCTAAAATAATAATAAAATATATTTAATATATGGATTGGTGTTGTGCTCGGATTTCTGGTGTTTCGGGATTTCTCGCGGTTTTTCCGGTATTGAGGCGAGTACAGTTATTTTTAGCATGCATTTATTTTGCCACTATGCGAGTACAGTTATTTTTTAGCATGCAATTATTTTATCATTATGCGAGTATATTCTTGTGTTGTTATATACCATGCTATATGTGATATGTGATACCGGATACCAGTACTTGCATGTTATAGATGATACTGATACTTATCATGCTATATTTGACATATGATGCCGATACCAGTACTTATCATGCTGTATTTGACATATGGTACCTGACACCGGTATTTGCCTTGCCATATTTGATACATGATATATGATACCGACACTTGCCATGCTGTAGTTGATGCATGATATATAACACTGATACTTGCCATGCTATATGTGACACCTGATACTGATACTTGCCATGCTATATATATGACATGTGATACCTGACCCCGGTACTTGTCTTGCTACACTTATCACTTTATATTAGACATTGATTCTTGATATGTCACACTTGACACCTGCTCCTGACACCCGGTATATGATATGCTTTCATGTGGTATAAATACCTGGACCTGACATTATGACTCTTGACCGGACATTACTACCCCTGATACCTGTATGACATATTCATGATTATCTCTGTTACGGGGACATGACATGATTCTATATTATTATTACCAGATATTTGGTACTCCTGAGCTCCTGTACTCCTGTATACTTGACCCCTGAAATAGGGAGGCTCCTGACATTACTCCTGATACTATACTCTTGTTGACCCGTAATAGGATAACCATGAATATGGGTTTACTATGAATACTCTGTGGACATTATCACCGGATAAATTATAATAATTGGACAACTTACACCTGGTTTGGGGGAAACTGATGGGCCCTGATTAATCATGTTTATGGTGGTCTTATCGAGCCGCGCGTGGCCACATACTTGGATTCGACCTGGAGGCCACCAGGCGTTTCCGTGGGGTGTACTGGCACCCCTACTCCCTTGCCTGCCGGTTGTACCATAAGCCCCTAGGCCTATTCCTGTGGGAGCGGTGACAACCTATTCCTGTTCGGGCGTACAATAAGTCCCGGTACCTAGCGGTACGTTCCGGCTCAGCACCAGATACTCCTTGACCGTTGTCCCGGGCATGCACGGGGCCCATCCGAAACATGATTCATCGATCTTCATCAGTTTCTAATAACTTACTCTCCGGTCTGTATGTTGAGGTATGTGGGATGGGACACATACCGATTTATACAAATCAGATGAGTCTTAATAATTAATAATGACCTGCTCCTGATATATGACAAGCTATACTCTTGACCTATACTGCCCACCACTTATACTTGTGCTTCCATATTGTTTCATTATTATATTGTTGTGAAGGAAAAGTCAGGTTATATAAACTCAGACTACAGTGACGTGAGGTATATGGTATATATATGAGGGTTTCCTTGTTTGGATTATTCCTTTGACGTACTAATCTCACTGATCGGTAATGTGAGCTTATATAACTGACTTCCTATAGTTACTTTACTTACTGCCTTATTTCATGTCCATACTTATTTATCGCGTGTGTAGTGTATTTATCACATGTTGCCATAATTGTCGCATGATTATGTATACCTATGCTCTCTATACCGTTTTCCATGCATGTTTTCCGGCTCAGAATTGTTGATATACATATATTTACTTGATCTCAGATTTACTGTCATTTTCCTTTATGTTACTTGTCATTTCCTGTACCTACGTGCCTGGACCACATCACTTGATCATGTACACGTGTGCCTGTTATGCACGCCATCTGGCTTTATTCTTTGTACTCGCTGGGGTTGCTAACAACCCTGGATTCTCATGTCCAGATCCTGGAGTCTGGACCATAGCCTTGCTGTACCTGATCAGAGTGGCGCAGCGGGAGCGTGGATTAGCGGTTGCCTGTCCAGACCCTCTTCCTTCCCGCCTTTTCTTGATTGGCTCGCGAGATTTTCATCTTGCTACTCGTGAGTATTTAGTATTTCATATTGTGCACACCTACTTTTGTGCCTCTTAGTGATCATATATTCTTCAGTTATTATATCATGCCTTGTGATAACTGTGTACTGTTGTTATTATTGCTGGATTGTATATCACCACTATGCTTCCGTACTCTGACCCCTGCCTGTATTGATGCTTACGTATATACGTTAGGGTATTTCTGACCTTCGTATATACGTCGCAGTAACGTCTCCGTACCCTCCGGATCGGGGCGTTACACAATGCGAACGTACCTTGTCTCCAGCACTCTTCAACAAAAATTAAAAAAATTAAATAGACACGTGCCTAAGATGCAAGAGTCTAAAATTTTTTTTATTTTTTCAACAAATAGGTTACTGTTAATTTATTAGCAGTATACAGGCTTATCACAGGGCAAATTTTAACAGAGCAGTAAACAAATCTTTCAATTTACAGCAACCTGCAGAAACCTTAGTTAGTAGTTCACTACTAAGGCCGCGGAAACGCGGCTTTTGCCGTGGACCCGCGGCACTATAGTAGGCTCTGCTGCTCTGCCTTCGAGGGCAGAGGCACAGAGTTGCTATATGTCCTTGCTGCTAGTTAGTTTTCCTGTTCTCCAAACTTGCAAACAGAAAGAATAAAAGAATTAATTATTTATTTATTTTTTTAGAGAATACTTACCGTCCCTTCCCGGCAACGGCGCCAAAATTTTTGTTGTAGTATAGTGGTGAGTATTCCCGCCTGTCACGCGGGTGACCCGGGTTCGATCCCCGGCAACGGTGCCAAAATTTTGATTGAGTTTTTCCTGCACACAAAATATAGAATATTAGATTTAGATGTAAAGATGTGCAAGGTGCTCAATTCTAATCCGCTGTAGCAATGGCTATGCGGGTCGTGATCCTCAGGGAGGGACTAGCGATGGAAGCTTGTTTAGTAAGTTATCTCTATTTTATTTATTTTGTTATTTACAATGGTATTTACAATAAGAAGTGTGAAAGAAATTGGAAAGATGTGGAGTTGGTGATCTAAACTAAAATTACAAAGAAAGAAAACTATAACTAAAACACATACCTACCTCTTCTGCCATGTTTACCTTTGATCCGTTTGCAACGACTTACCTTGTCTTTGAAGGCATTCAAGCATGGCGTATAGGATCTTCCCCCTTCTCGATCTACACTACGAAAAGAAAAGACAAACTATACTAGCAAGAGAAGGCTTGTTCATCACCATAGGCCATCAAGGGCACTTCTTCGGCTAAGCAGTCTCGAAGCGATTAGAACTCATGGTTTGCAAGACATCAGAGAGAATAAAAAAAAACAAGAATAGAAGAACAAAAATAAAAACAAACCTTGAATAGATTTTATTAACAATGGAAGAAAAGTTTGACTTACACCGATGTCACCTCAGTACAAGCATGAACTCCTTCCTCCATGAAAGCATCCTCTACTCTCAGTTACATAAAAATAAAAATTACAAAAAAGAAAAATAAAAACCTAAACTACAACTAGCCTAAAAACCCTAGATTTTGCTCTGTAATTCACTGGACGCCCCTCTTTGTTGCTCTGCAGGGGTATTTATAGGTGCAGAAGGAGGTAGAGTCCCAATATGACTCCACCAAGAAAACTGGTACCCGGACTCATCCAAAATGCCGCGAAAACGCGGCTTGGGCCGCGTTCCGCGGCCTTAGCTGGCTCCCTGGCCACGCGCTTTCGCGCGTGGCCTCCTCTGGTCCGTCCATCTGGGTTTATCCTTCTGGAAGTTGTATCTCGACTCTTTATTTTGAATTTTTGGGATAACTTGGGAAGCAGTTACCCTAGATCCAAATCTCTTCCAAAATGAATTTCATCCTTGCACTCTCTTTCTTTAGCTTTTATCCTCATCCAGCAAGTATTTAGGGTTGAATAGAAGTCTATCCTTCCCTCTTCTTTTAGTATTTGCAACTATTGCCCTTAGTAATTGCAACTTTAGCATTTGATAATTGCAACTTTTGCATTGGGCTTGAATATGGGCTTTTGGGCTTCTTTTAAGGTTTTATTCTTTTATTTTTATTTCTCAAGGCCTGCACACAATAAATAATAAAATATTAGTAAATGTGCAGAATTATAGGAATAAATATGAAAATGTGATAGTAAACGTATTGGAAAATATGCACTTTTTACTACCTATCAATAGTGGTGGGTATGTTCTTGGATTCTCCCTTCATCTACCCCAGAAGTGACATCGATGAAAGCTCCATGCTCATTGGATGACTTTTTGGTGGTGGAGATGTTCGTCAATGAAGGATCATACCCCTACTTCGGATGGTCAGGTGGAATCAGAAGATTCTGCTACCTTTCGACCTCAAGGAACACCATTGTTCTTGGTCAACAATGGACTCTTTCGATGTTCACGCCATGCATGGTGACGTAATCAGCCTCCAAACGTCATCACAGTGTTCAACCCATCTTTGGCGCCCTTTCGAACATCTTATACTTGGAATGGTGAGAAGCTTCAAGGAGTGAGTGCAACCTTTGAGAGAGAGGGACTTCTTTGTACTCCTTTATTGTAACACTCAATCTTATTGTATAAGAGAGCGTTTTGTATCACTTTCATATGTTGGATATAAATAAAAGTGATATTTTTTTCTTCTATTGTCTTGAACTCTCTTTTTTTTTAAGTCAGACGAATAGAAGTAAAGAATCTTTGACTTGTCAAAACTATGATGATAATCTTAACGAGTCAAATTTTGTAGGGAGAGATCCTATTTTAGGAACTCAACAATGCTATCAGAGGTGTGATATTAACTTGACAAGGGATAATTTTTGTGAACCTGCCACTCTATAAAGGAAAGTAACAGGTGGAACTTGTACCCCCAAGGAAGATGAGCTTTTATCAGAGGTTAGGGATTAACTTGATTAAGATCAGCTGGAGAGTTAATGAAAACACTGTTAACGGTGTAATGTTAACCTAACAATATTTTTAGGTAGACTTGTTGTTATGTTGATGAGAATAACACGTGAGACTAGATTCGCGGGGGATCTAGAAAAGTTTTTATCGTTAGAGGTGTGATATTAACTTAACAGGTTGAATGTAGTCTTGTCAGAAGTGTGATATTAACTTGACAAGGATGCGAGTTAGAGGTGCGATATTAACTTAACTCAGAAGCATTTCAGCTTTCATTTGGGAAAACTAAAAGTGTCACTGTCATAGGTGTGATGTTTAACTTGACAGTGAGGGTAAATGCTAGAGGTGTAATTTTGAACTTGGCATTGGTCATCTCGGCTTTAACAAGGAAGTCCGAGGGAAAGTCATAGCCTTAAGTGTATTGTTGAACTTAACAATGACTTGGACGCTAGAGGTGTAGTATTATCTTAACATCGTTCATTTCAGCTTCGATTTGGAAGTCTGAGGGAAGATGACTGTCAGAGGTTTAATATTGAACTTGGCAGTAACTTGATTACTGTTAGAAGTGTAATGTTAACTTAACAGTATATTGTCAGAGGTGTAGTATTAACTTGACAATAGTGGACTTGCCATATGAGCAATTTGAGGGCCTGCCATTCGATTGATGAGAATTGACAAGTGAAGTTTGGAGTGCCAGAGGTGTAGTTTTAACTTGACAGTAATGGACTTGCGATATGAGCAATTTTGAAGACTTGTCATTCTATTGATGAGAATTGACAAGTGAAGTTTGAAGTACCAGAGGTATAGTGTTAACTTGGCAAATTTGAAGGCTTACGACTCCATATAGAGTTGATAAATAAGGTTTGTACTCAATAGGGAGTATTGAAAATTTTCATTACCAGAGGTATAGTGTTAACCTAGCAATGATTATATTTTGTAGCCTACCATTCTGTGTGTGAGAATTGGTAAGGGATTTTGGAGGAGAGGGTGAAATTACATCCACTTAGGATTTTTAGCAAATCCTCAGCTATCAACGGATTTGCCTTTACCAACTACCGTTTGAGTTGGGCTAGCCATGCTATTCTCCTCAGCATGATGAGTTATCGAAGACTTATGTTGGGCTTAGAAGCCAACATTTTCCTCTATCCTTAGCCGTCGGAGGCGTCGGATGTTAATGAAGATGGGAACAGTAGAACCCAAGTTTCTTTCTCAATATTTACGTCATGTATCATGGTGCAGCCAGTGCCTGATTAGCTTGTGGTCTAGCAAAGGAAAGAAACTTTTCTTGGTGCTTTGATCAGAGGTGTACTTTTAACTTGATCGATGGAAGAGTACCATTAAGAATAGTACTTCTTCAGGAATCTGCCATTGATCGGCATCATGAGTGTATCGCCATTTGCAATTATGAGGCGATATGATCCCTTTGAATAGACTGACTCTACTACAAATGGTCCTTCCCATTTGGGCTGGAATTTTCCTTTTGTCTTATGTGTCATCACCATAGGTCTTCTGACAGCTAAGACAAGGTCACCTTTCTTGAAAATTCGCACTTTAACTTTCTTGTTGAAGGCTCTGGTAATCTGAGCTTGGTAGAGCTCGATCTGTTGTTGGGCTTGTAGACGTTTATCATCTAAGGCCTCCAATTCTTAGAGTCGCTGTCGATACTTTTCCTCATCTGTCATCTCTGCTGTCAAGGCGACGCGTAGAGATAGAATTTGGATTTCCAGTGGAAGCACGGCTTCACACCCATATACCAAAGAAAATGGTGTAGCTTTAGTTGGGGTTCGCACAGTTGTGCGATAGGCCCATAAGCATTCACCTAGCCTGTCGTCCCAGTCACGTTGACTTTTCAAGACGAATTTCTTGAGAAGTTTGCCGATGGTCTTGTTGAAAGCTTCTGCGAGGCCATTAGCGGCGGGGTAGTATGCCATTGAGAATACACTCTGGATTCTGAATTTAGCGCAGAATCTCTGGAAAGCCTGGCTGATGAACTGGGGTCTATTGTCGTGGACGATTCGCCGAGGTACACCAAAACGGTAAATGACGTGATGTTTGACGAATTTGATCACATCAAATGACTTCACCTCCTTCAAAGGAATGGCCTCAGCCCATTTGGAGAAATAATCGGTTATGGCCAAAATAAACCGATGTCCCTTTGACGATGGTGGGATGATAGGGCCAACTACATCCATCCCCCACATTTCAAATGGCCAAGTAGAAGTCGTGGAGTGAAGGTAGCCTGGTGCTTGATGGATGAAATCACCATGCACCTGGCAGGCATGACATCTTTTGGCATAAGTGATGGCGTCAGCGATCATCTTAGGCCAATAATATCCCAACCTTTGGAGTCGATATGCAAGTTTTGGGCCAGGTTGATGGGCTCCACACATACCGTCATGGGCTTCTTTCAAAACCTCCTGTGCCTCTTTTGGTGAAAGGCAGCGGAGCAAGAACCCGTCATGCGATCGACGATACAATGTTCGCGTAATCGCATTATAGTAGAATTTGGGGGCTTTCCTTCGAATGGCAGCCGCTTCTTTGGTGTCCTCAGGCAGGATGCCATACAAGACATAATCAATATAAGGGAATCACCAGTCTCTAGGCTCTGGACCAGCTGACGACTCGAGAACTTCTTTGTCTTGACGATCTCCTGTTGGCTCCGGGTAGTCCTCAGGAGCAATTCTCGGACAATACAGGTCGTGACTGTGGACAAATATCTTCTCCACTGCTCCGGCTGGAAGGGCTAAAGAGGCGGCAAGAGACGCCAGTGCATCTGCATGCGCATTTTGTTTGTGTGGTACATGGTCAATGTAAAAGTTGGTGAACCTCTTAGCCATGTAGACAGTTGCGTTGTAATAGGGTACTAGATCTTCATATCTGACTCCGTACTCCCCGAACTTGGCTGACGATGAGCTTAGAATCACCATATGCCTCGAGATATTTAACGCCAATCTCATCGGCGAGCTGCATCCTAATAAAAAGGGCATTGTACTCCGCTACATTGTTGGAGCAAGGTTCGGTTAACGAGACAGCCCGAGGAATCACATAGTTCTGTGGGGGAGACGAGTACTACTCCTACTCCTGCCACTATATGTCCTTTTGGGCTTGTCCTCGATGAACCGTCAAAGAAAAGTTGCCATACTTGTCCTTCAAAAGATGTCTGAGTCTGGCAGGCTTCAGCGACCTCGTCTGGGAGATCCTCGTAAAGTTTGGCTGCCCTCGGGTCTGGATGCTCGGCTAGGAAATCTGCCACCGCTTGTCCCTTCACAGCTTTTTGTGGTAAAAAGTGCATTTCATATTGGGATAGCAATATAGCCTATTTTGCCAATTGGCCATTTAACGATGAAGGCTTTGTCATAAGTAACCTCAGGGGGTTGACTTTTGATATGACGTTTATAGTTTGGCCTACCAAATAGTGTCGCATTTTCTGAATAGCAAATACCAATGCCAAACATTCCTTCTCGATCGGGTTGTACCGATGCTCGGCTCCGATCATCATTCTACTCAAATAGTAGATTGCTTGCTCTCGTCCTTGATCATCCTTCTGAGCTAGTAGAGCTCCTAAAGAATGATCCATCGCTCGGACGTATATCAGGAAAGGTTTTTCAGACACCGGAGCTGCAAGGACTGGTGGTTGTGTGAGGTACTGTTTAATTCCTCAAATGCTTGCTGGCAAGCGTTGTCCCAAATGAATGAAACACCTTTCTTCATTAATTTGGAAAAGGGTTGGCATCTTCCGGAGAGATTTGAGATAAACCTTCAGATGTACGCCAATCGTCCTTGCAATCCCCTGAGCTCTTTGAGGTTTCTCGGAGGTTGCATCTCCTGGATAGCGCGAACCTTTTCCGGGTCCAAATGAATCCCCGTAGAGGTCACCAAAAACCCTAGGAATTTTCCACTAGCCACCCCCAGGAAGGACTTGGTGGGGTTCATCTTCAATTGATGGGCCCGCATGATGTCGAAGACAACCATTAGATCAGTTATATGATCACCTTTAGCGCGGCTTTTTACTGTGATGTCGTCAACATAACATTCCACTATTTTGCGCATGTGTTCGTGGAAAATGGCATTCATGGCCCTTTGATATGTTGCCCCTGCATTCTTCAGTCCAAAGGGCATGACGGTGTAGCAGTATACACCTAGTGGTGTCCTAAAAGAGGTATGTCTTTCGTTATCAGGATACATTTTGATTTGATTATATCCTGAAAATTCATCCATGAAGGACATTCGCTCAAATCCACACGTATTGTCAATCATGGCATCTGTGATTGGCAGCGGGAATTCATCCTTGGGACAGGCCTCGTTTAGATCACGAAAATCAATGCAGATTCGGATCTTTCCGTTCTTTTTAGCAACGGAGACGATGTTGGCTACCCACTGAGGATGTTGTTCTTCCCTAATGAAGCCAGAGTCTATAAGCTTTCTGACTTCTGATTGAATTGCCTCCATTATTTCTGGACAGAATCGTTGCTGTTGTTGTTTGACAGGCTTTACGTCTGTATTAATGTTGAGGCGATGCACAACCACTTGAGGATCAAGTCCAAGCATGTCCTCGTAATTCCAGGCGAAGACGTCTATATACTCTTGCACAAGAGATATTAGATCCTTTTTCTCCGAAGGTGACAGACCTTCACTTATAAAGATGGGCTTAGGATTAGCCTCATCTCCTAGATTGATCTGGACAACCTTATCTTCTATTGGTGGCTCGCGTTGTTCAAAGCGAGTATCCCAAAGATTGTTTAAGTGTTGGATCCAAGGATCTGTATCGGACTGGATTACCTCCTCACCTTTGTCTTCTAGGTGGCTTGTTGAAACCATATTCACTGAAAGTTCTCTGAAGATGTTACCGACACTAACATCTGACTCCCACGATGACGTGCCCGATGAGTAATCATGGCATAATGACTCTTCAGACTCAGAAGCTGATGGGATCGGAGTTGGCACATAGCCCAATCTCCTGCGAGTCCGATGATAATAATCAGGGGTTTTCCCTTTCGGCACAAAAGATCGAAGTAGCGTTCTCCTTCCTTTACCGAAGTTCAACCCTGGTCCGCTTGTTAGATCATCCCCATTCTTTTCATCATTCTGAGTGCCTTTGGCTCATAATGACCGAACTGAGGGGATTCCTGCTCGCCTTCTGATTCTTCACGGGTCATCGGTTCGGATTCAATTCGTCCGAAAAGAATTGGTCTTTGGCCTTTCCGTCTTGCTGGAACCATGAATATGGATTCTTGCGCACTACCAACATCTCGACATGTTTCGAAGGACGATTTTACCGGTACATGCAATGATGTCAAAGCATCCATTGCCGACCAGAGATCGTCATCCACTTCGTACTAGTGTCTGACGGCATTGAATCAGAAGCAAACACAGAGAAATACGCCAGATCTAAGTCTTCATTGATATACCATCTGCCTACATCATCGGAGGTATTATCAACATCGAGCTTATTAATGCCCGTTACAAGTGGGTCTAGTTCCCACATGCACTCTTCTTTTTCCGGCTCGGTGTCGGCTTCATTACCAGAGTCGGGCTCCTCTGGTTGCGGGATTTCATCTGTTTCTACATAGTCCCGATACAGGAGAGAATCTGTGAAATAATTCTCCACTCCCCTGAACGGATGCCTTTCGGCAATCAACGTTCGTACCTTTCCACTCCCGTCGATGTATTTCATGACTTGGTGGAGAGTAGAGGGAACGATAGAATTGCGATGAATCCATGATCGTCCCAACAGCAAATTGTAGGAGGTGTCAGCATCTATCACGTAGCATGTCACCTCCAACCTTAGGTCCCCAATCTGGCATTTGAGCTTGACCTTCCCCATTGGACGGGTACTATTGGCATTGAACCCATAAATAGTATTCTGGGTGGCGCTCAGACGGTGAGTAGGAATCCCGAGATGTTGCATGACTCGGCGAGGCATAATGCTCAATGCGGACCCGGGATCTACCTGAATGCGGTTCACCTCAGATGATTCAATATACCCTGTGAAGTAAAGGGGTCGATCATGTTTCCCTTTGACTTACATATCATCTGCCGTGAAGGTGATACAGGGAACATTTTGGGAGGTATGGAGGCAATCCTCTACATCTTCCTCCTTTGGTCCGATTGGCACCTGAGTCATGAAAGCCTCAGCATTAGCGAGGGCCTCTTGTAGCTTCTCTGGTTGACTTTGATAGCCTGAGGAGCTCATAAAGGGTAATTCGGGCCGGGATATTGGCCAGTTGAGCCAAGACATCAAAGCGGTAAGGTGCCATGGATCCTTCCGCGATGTCTTTCGAGAGAACTTTGGAAAACCGAAGCTCTTTTTGTCTCTCCACGGGCTGCTTTGTGGAGGACTTGGCTGACTCTGCAGCGGGTTTTTGGAGGAGTTACTGCCATTTCGTCATACTTTTTCAAATATGACTGCCCTGAACGGGTTTCCGCCACCAGTTGACTGGGTTCTATGGCCAGGACTATCGTCTCCTCTTCTGAATCGGTCAGTGAGGGAACATCAGTCTCCGCTTCCCGAGAAGAGGCACATACCACATTACAGGATGTAGCCTTTGCTTTGCCTTTGGACTTCCTGCTGGTTACAGTGGTCCATTGCTTGCCATCCACAAGGTCGGGATGAACCCACATGACTTCTCCCCGAGGTGTGAAAATGGGTACCAGGCCCTTCTCTTGCTGTTGGTGAGGGTCTGTGTTGACCATTCTCAGCTCTCCTCTTGGGACAGGGACTACTCCAGAGGGTGTTGGAGGTTGTCTTCCAAACTGGAGGAATGACGTCATATTGGCCGCCACCTTCTTCTGCTCTGGACGGAGTTTTAATATCTTCGCGTCAATCAGAGCCTGAAGGATGTCCTTGAAGACATAACAGCTCTTGGTGGGGTGTCCCAACATCCTGTGATACATGCAGTAGTTGGGATTATCGATTTTACTGACTTTTTCAGGGCGCCTAGCTTCAGGAAGCTTCAGTCGGTTGCTCTTGTTGAGTAATTTGAAGAGCGAGTCGACATGTTCATCCTTGAAGGATACTGCTTGTTGGCACGTGGTTGGCTTGAAGAGCCACTTCCCTTGACCGGTTGAGGTTTGACGGGAGATTTGGTCCCTGTGGCCAAATTATCCTTCCTTTTCGCTTGGAGGGGTGTGTCAGGCGCACGCCTTGTAGACCTCTCAGGTCAGGGTTTATTTTCTTCTGCCCTGACCCGGGTGACAATTTCTTCAGCCTGTTCACCTTGTTGGATCAACTGCTTCCAGATGCGGCTTTCGGCAACTCCTATTTGGACGAGGAGTGAGGTTTGTAGATTATGGTGGCATGTTTCCACCAGGGTGACCTGGGTCATACCGCTTGGACATCGGAGTGCTACGTTCCGAAATCTTTCTACGAAAGACTTAACGGACTCTCCCATTCGCTGCTTGGTGGCTAAAAGGGTAGGCATGTTGACCTCCGAGTCATCTTCAAAAAAGCGCGTTAGGAAGAGCTTCTCCAAATCGCCCCAATTCTTAATGGAGCCTTCCGGGAGCTTCATGAACCATTCAAAGGCGAGCCCTTTTAAGGTGCCGATGAACAAATGTGCCAGGATGGCATCGTTATCTACCACATTCCCTGTTTGAGACTTAAAGTAGTAGATATGTTAGTTCGGTGAACCTTTCCCATCAAATGCTTTGAGGGTTGGAGCCTTGAACTTAGGCGGGTATGGAACCAGGTCCCACTCGGCCGGATATGGCCGGACCACTCCTACTTCTTGGAGGCCTTTCCGGTTGGTAAGGGCCTCAAGACGTTGCTCCAACTGATTCATTCTTTTAGAATGAACCTTTCCCTGGTCTCAGTCGTCCTTTTCCTGCGACGAGGATTTAGACGAACCAGAAGTACGTTGCTCTTCCTCCTCTACGTGTACAGAAGACGAGCTTTCCCCCTCTTTTCGTTTGCCTTTAGTCTTCTTAGAGGAGGCTTTGTTGGTTGACTTCCTCTTGTCTTCAAGCAACTGTGCGAGCATCTGCTTAAGGGAGTCAATAGATTCTTACTGAGCACGAATTATCTCGAATTGTTCCTTCTGGACATGGGCTTGCTGCTCCAAGCGCCTGGTGGTCTCCTCAGGAGTGCTAGTCATGTATATAAAGGCCTCTTTCTCTATAGAAGAGTTTGAAGCCTGTGACTCTGCAATAGCGGAATGCGAGTCATTCACCTCAATGCCCCGGGCTAGAGCATTGTAGTCGATCGGGGGAATTGCCCCGGTCCGGGTGCGAGTGTGTCGATACACTCCTTCCGATTCTGTGTCAGACTCATCATCGGAACTGATTGCAGGTTGATTTCCTCTGCTCCTGCTCGCCATGTTTGCAGTGAACTCGGGGTATTCAGTGTCAGAGAAGACCCTCCTCCTGTGGGAATGACTCCTTTTAGCTGATCGGGGAATCAGGGTCAGCTGTCTAAATAGAGACTGCTAGTTTGCACCTGAACTGCAACGACACTCAGAGAGCATCGTGATAAGCCGTTCGCAGCAACATGATGAAGTGATTTGA
Source organism: Agave tequilana (assembly GCA_038442645.1). NCBI lineage: Eukaryota > Viridiplantae > Streptophyta > Magnoliopsida > Asparagales > Asparagaceae > Agave > Agave tequilana. The sequence goes on from JAVJIF010012838.1 coordinate 92,808, forward strand.
TTAGCACTTCTTTTCTTCATCAAATAATCTCTCAGATCTGTGGGAGGAGGATCAAAGAAATTAGCCTCGTAATGCCAGGGCAGTAGGCATCCTTGCTCTGTACAGCTAGGACGCGGGATTCAGAGACGCGGTTCTCGCGTCGTGGCTTCAGGACGCGCGTCTGGCGTCTCTGCTGAGAAGAGACGCGACTATCGTGTTGCTGATTACTACGTCGGGGCAGAGACGCTTGAGGGACGCAAGGCTGCTGGGCCCCACGCCTAGAGGTGTGTGCTTCTTGTACTCGACAAGGCGTGCAAGCTTCGCCTTGGCGTCTGGGGAGTGGGGCTTCAGAGGAGCCAACTTGATGAACCTCACATTTGGGCTGCCAAACGCGGATTTCACGTGCCGGATGTGGTGCGGCAGAGACGCCGGTTTGAACCTTGCGTCCTGCCTCAGTTGGACGATCAGTTGTTCCAACTTGCAGTTGACGCGCACGCCTCCTCTGTCGGCGCTCAGCGTTCCGGTTACGTCGTGGGGGTTGAGAGAAACCAACGACGGCCTGGTGCTGAGGAAGAGGATGGATTGGCTGAAACCAGAGAACTTGACCACGCGGGTCTCCTGAGAGACGTTGGCGCGGGTGTCACGCATGGCGTGATTGGCCACAACATCCCTCACAGCATCTGCCTCTGAGAGAGGCTCAGAGCGGATTTTAGGGCAAGTCCCCGTAGAGACTCTGCGATAGGCGCGGGCCTTTGGGCTCTTGGAGTCGGAAGAGAGGAACTCTTCATACTTTGCCTGGTCAAATTCTACGACGAGTGATTGACCATTTTCCCCTTATAGAGGACGTCATCTTGCGCCACAACTTGTTCGTCAGTAACGAAAGTAGTCCCCAGCGGAGTCGCCATCTCTTGTTTGACGGGAGAAAAATTCGCGTAAAGTTTCCTTGAATCAATTGAAAAATTACAATGGACTTACACCCCGGTTACAAGGGAGGGAGGATATTGAGTCTTGAATCCTCCCTTTGTTTAATGCTGGGTTCTTCAAGTGGCGGTGGAAAGTGTATCTTATTTTTCATTGACCGAATAGACGTCGAGAACTTCTGGGGATCTTCTCTTCGGATGGTAGATGGAGTAACACAGCTCTGTCGACCAAAATCTCAAAGAGATTGTAAGTAAAGATTAACTTGTACGCAGCAAGTTAGCTGAAGAGTTAGACTCTCTTTCCTTCTCTGTGGAAGCTCTCAAGTCAAGTTCTTCTCCACCGGATTCTCTGATCTAATTGACCGACCCCTTCTCCATAGCAATGGGGCTATTTATAGAGGTTTCAGGGGTGAACGTGCCCCCTAAAAACACTCCATAATGGGGGTTAACTTTCCCCGTTATGTGGGCCGTGATTGACCCCATAACCAGGGCGGTTACAACTGAGACGCGGGTGTTGACCCACGCGCCTTGGCGCTGCAGTGTTGGCTGAGACGCGGGTTTCAGCCCACGCGCCTTGGTGCTGTAGTGCTGGCTGAGACGCGAGTGTCGACCCAGCGCCTTGGTGTTGTAGTGCTGGCTGAGACGCGGGTGTCGATCCACGCGCCTTGGTGTTGTAGTGCTGGCTGAGACGCGGATCTTGATCCTCGCATCTTGGCGCTGCTTTGATGGCTATGATTAGCCCTACGTCTGGAGCTTGGGACTCTGCTTTTTGGTGCCTTGTCTTTTAGTGATCTTTAGACAGCCTACAAGGCGAAGCTAGAAGCAAGCACTCAACAGAGTTGTGCTAAGCTTCAGGCAAAGTTAAGAGTTAGCCTTCTGTGCGACTGTGTAGAGCTTCAAGCGAAGCTAACAGTTAGCTCTCTTCGGAGCTATGAAGAGCTTCAAGGTGAAATCAGACAAACGTAGCCTCTCAGGCGAGGCTAGCTCCTTGAGCTCATACGAGGCTAAGTGTTGAGCTCACTTAGCATCATAGGCCTGCCTAGGTCTCTTCAAAGTCAACACTTGGCTTACTGTCTATTTTACTGGATCAGTAGGGTCCAAGTCGCTGCTATGTCCCTCAGGGATAGGCAGAACTGGTCGTCAGCTTGTCTGTGACTTGTCTTTTGTAAATGTCGACATGTTAGACATCGTTCAGACCGGTTAGAGAGATGTCTGAGTTTCTCTTTTTGGAGTGTCAACAAAACTCCCTTCAAAGTTTTTATAAATCCATAATGGATTGGTTCAGATTTCTAAATACTTTGAATTGCCTCGGGTGTTCAATAGGGTAAGCATTCACCAAGTAGAATTTTCAAAGGAATTAGAACTGTGACTGAAAATTATTCAGAGGTTAGGAACACGATAAAATCAGTCTGAGCATGAGAATTCACTGGGGATAAAAGAGAGCAGATCTAGGAATCCATCTGTTCAGAGGTAATGTGGACATAATAGGTTAGGAATCGCTAGAAAGAGGGTTCGCTGTTCAGAGGTGATAAACTGGACATAACAGCAAGAAGAATCCCCATAGGACTAGAAGTTAGATCTGGGTATCCATTAGTTTAGAGGTGATTGACTGGACATAACTGATTAGAAATCACAAGGCATGAGGCCTTGTCGTTTAGAGGTAATGAACTGGACATAACGACATAACGGCAAAAAAAAGGTGAGATTGGATATTCGTCGGCTCAGAGCTGACAAACTGAATATAACAAATTAGAAATTATTAAACTCAGAGTGTTTACTGTTCAAAGGTGACTAACTGGACATAACAGTAAATAAAAACGGAAGACTTGGATATCTGTCGGTTCAGAGATGATGAGCTAACATGACCACTTGAGAAGCCACCAAGCTCGGAGTGTTTACATTTTAGAGGTGACTAACTGGACATAACAGTAAACGAAAAGGAAAGATTTGCCTATCTATTGATTCAGAGGTGATGAACTGGACATGATCGATTGATAAGCCGCCAAGCTCAGGATTTTGTCATTCAGAGGTGATGAACTGAACATGATGATAAAATGAAGGTGAACCCAATTTCAGGGACCCGTCAATTTAGAGGTGATGACCTAGACATGATAGACTAAGACACACTAAATTCTGAATCCGCTATCAGATGTAATCATATTAACTTAGCAGCTAGCCCACTGGGGACTGCAAAGGTAAATTGGATCTGGGCACCCGTTGGTTCAGAGGTAGTTTGGACATGACCAATTAAGAGACATCAGGCTCACAATCCGTTGTTCAGAGACAGTCGTATTAACTTGACAACAAGAACTCCCGTCCTGATGGGGGAAAGGAGAACAAGGGTATGGACTCGTCTGTTCAGAGGTGGTTAACTGGACATGCCAGTTTGAGTACCATAAAAGGGGAAAGATTTAGGCACCTGTCGATTCAGAGGTGATATGGACATAACCGATTGGGAGTTACCAGACTCAGAATTCTGTCGTCAGAGGTGATGAACTGGACATGACAAGAAAAGAGTAGTCCCTACTGGACTGAAAAATGAGACTTGGCTATCTATCGATTCAGAGGTAACATGGACATAACCGATTGAGAAGCCACCAAGCTCAGAATTTTTACCACTCAGAGGTGACAAGTTGGACATGACGGTAAAAAGGAATATTCCACTAAGGAGATGTGATTTGATTTTGAATCTCGTGGGGATATTAGTGTTTTTCTTGGGGAATCATTTGGAAGAAATTGTCAGAGGTATATTGTTAACATGACAACCGAAAAGTCCATTGGAGACTGTAAAGAGTAATTATAGACTTGAAGGAAATCTATTAGAAACTCGTTGGGGAGTTAGAGAATGAATCCCATGAGAGATTATAGAGAGTTTAGCGTTCTCTAAGATATCAGAGGTAATCATTAACGTGACATAAAGAACTCCAAGGTGATTCAAATAGGGAGATGGTTGTTCCCTAAAATAATGTCAGAGATAATCATTAACATAATAACTAAATTCCTTGTTGGGGAATTAGAATGAGAGTTTATCCGAAGTGATCGTGATAATTTCTCCGCTTGGGGGTTTGTAAAAGCAACTAGTCAAAGGTGTAACATTAACTTGACAAGGATTCGTTTACTGTTAGAGGTCTTTAGAACATAACAACAATTTAAGAGGACCTGTCATTTTTTTTTTGAAGAGAATGGTAAGTGGAGTTTGATCCGCTGGGAGATTAGTAAGATTCGCCCAGGATATTCAAAAGGTTTTATTGTCAGAGGCGTGAGCTTTAAGTATGACAGTTTTGATTTGTGATTCATCTCATTGAGGAAATGAATACAGCCTTTTGTGGTCCTACATTCCATGAACGGGAATTGTAGGGGACTTTGGTGGAAAGATGGGATCAGGTCCCTTAAGATTTTTAGCAAATCCTCGGCTATCAACGGGCTTGGTATGCCTTTAGCACCTATCATTTGAGTTGGGCTAGCCATGTTATTCTCCTTAGCATGATGAGTTGTTGAGGACTTTATATTGGGCTTAGAATCCAATATTTTTCCTCTATCCTTATTCACCGAAGGCTTCAAATCGTGTCACATGAAGTGAACATTTCTATATTCTACTGATGACCGCTAAAATCTCGCTGGAGATTAAAGAGTTAAGTCTAAACTTCATGAGAAATTTGTCGGGTAGATTGACATTCCTCGTGGAGCGTCATCTTATGTGCATCAAGACTCTGGTTCTCAACTAATCCTCATATCTAAATATAGAGTACAAATTTCACAGGGAATATATCAAATAAGTCGAGATTCCTCATGGAGTTTCACTTTTATTCATCATAATCAAGACTCTAGTCACAGATCGAATCTAGACATGAATGTGAAAATACTAGAAAGGTCCTGCAAGAATGCATCACGAACCTTCTTCGATGAATTCAACTCATTCAAGATTATCGTGAAGCCGAACCGATTTGCTGAAAGAAGAATGCAGAGATGGTTGAAATTAATTCCACCTGAAGAAAGGGACTCATTGAGGAGATGAAACAGTCAGACGGGTCTGACTTGATGACCATAGGTGTAGTGTTAACATGAGCATGATAGCACGTATCGTTGATTAGCATCAGGAGTGTGTCACCGTTTGCATTCGCTAGGCGATAAGCTCCACTCGAGTAGACTGCCTCTACTTGAAAGGTTGTCCCTATTTGGTTAGTAGAATGACATATTCTAATCCCCTGCGTGTTACCCGACGTCGTTAGCTGTTGTGTCTCATTGAGGATCTGGTTGTACTGTCACAAATATTATTTGCTAGACCTATTGCATCGGCTATCAAATAACGGCTGAGACGATTGTCTCCTCTTCAAAGCTGCTGAGTTGCTGGTGTGGTATCTGCTGCGATAGACATTGCAAGACTTACTTTTAACTTTGAACTGTTTTGAGTCACATTACTTTAGCCGTTGATGGGATAAGACCCATGACTTTTGGAAGTAGAGTTGACTACCTCCATCCTCTCTTTTAGGGAAGGGGTTAGGTAGTGCTCCTTTTATGTTCTGACATCATAGTCAAAACACCCGCTTCAATCAGCGTGCAGATTTTGTCCTTATAAAGACATTGCACCTGTAAGTAGGATGATGAACCATCCTATAAAAAAGACAATAATTGGGATCATTCGTTCATCCTACTTCATCTGGGCGTTTGGCCTCTAGCAACTTGAGCTTGTTGCCTTTGTTGAGCAAGTGAAAAAGTGTCACCACATACTCATTTTTGAAGGAGTATTGTCTTTGATTTTCAAAGTTCTGTTGGAGTTACCCTTCTTCAATCGAGTTCCTCCATATACTTTCAATGCTAATGTGTCAAAAGATTCATCTACGTCATGGCTTTTACAGTTGATACCCCACCTACTTTTGGGGGACTCAACTTTTTAGTCGATTTTCTCAGCTATTTCAGTTTATTCAACAAGCTTCTTCCATGTGTGAGCCTTGATGGCTCCCATGCGAACTTTCATCTTGTCAAGGAAGTTATGCCTACATGTTTGAAGAAACATGGGCAAAGGCATGCCTGTAGGGTACAGTAGAGAAAGGTTGCAAAATCTATCTATATAGTCCTTTACGGACTCTCCTTCTTTTTGGACAGTTGAAAGGAGTTTGTTCATGGTTACCTCAGTATCATCCTCATAGAATCAAAGAGGAACAAGGTTTCCAAGTCGGGCCAGAAATTGATGAAGTTCGCAGGGAGACTCCTGAACCTATCAAAGGCTACCCCCTTGAGGGTGCCAATGAATAATCTAGCCATGATAGCATCATTACCAACTACATTACCGGTTTGTAATCGAAAGTAGTAAATGTACTGATTTGGCGAGCTTTTGCCATCTTACGAGTGCAGCGTTGGTGGTTTGAACTTCGGCGGATATGGTACGGAATCCCATTTCAAGGGGTAAGGACAGACTGCCCCTACTTTCTTCACTTCATCCCTTTGGACCAGGGATGTGATCTGAGCTTGGATACCTTTGATCACTTCGGCATCAATTGAAGAGTTTTCCTTCGATTTCTCAGTCTTAGGAGGTTATTTTTATTGTTCTCCTCTTCATCATGATCGCTACCGGTTGTGTCGTCATTGTTCCGGTTGGTCAGGAGCTGAGTCAACATGCATTGTTATCCAAGGCTTCTTGTTAGACCTTGAAAATCTGCTCATGTGCCTCCATACGACGACAGAGATCTTCATTATTATTATTATCAGCCATATTAGCTGATACAAATCTTGCATGCACAGCGCTGATGGTGGCAGAGGAAGCGTATCTGCTGGCTTCTTCTTCATCATCAGACCATTGAAAGTAGTGTCTCAATAGTTCTGGTAACATAGCTTCTGAGGAAGAAGACTTCCATAATTATAGGGTATTGCTACCTTAGAATGAGTACCTTGAAAGGCACCCTTTTGTTCGACCAGAACCTGACCTAAGACGGGGCTATAGTCGGGTCCTGGAGAACTGAATGAGGAAGTGTGAACCCCCTATTTTCTTCTTTGAGATCGTAGCAGATCACTTCCTCTACCTATCATATTGACAGAGGCAGCTGCGAGGTGAGACACCTTCACTGTCTTCTTCTTTCAAGACTTGGGCTTCTCAAAAGTTTGGACAAATAACCGGTTGAACATCGATTTGGAGGAGAAGTTATAGAGATTGCCCTCAAACAATAGTGGACAGAATGTACTGTCACATGTTGACACTGTAGGATCAAAAAATAACATCAACACTCAAACAAAGATATTAGAGTTAAATAAAAGAACTTGCATAAAAGGAAATAAATCACAGAAAGTAAATCAAACGCAAACACAAGTGATTTATCCTAATTCAGTCATCTTGATCTATATCCAGTCTCCAAGCCACCCGCTTGAGATTTTCTTTTAACCTTTGATTTTGTACACCCAAAATCAACACCTTGTATACCACTTGATAAATCCCCTTTGCCAAATGTATACAACTCTTCTTACAACCATGAAGACACAACACTTTGTATAACCTCTCTTCAACCCGAAGACGCTCTTGTATAATCTTTCTCTTTGAGTGATTACAAACAATCCTATAAGCTTTGAATCTGTACGTGATCATAACAAGGACTCTTAAAGTGGACTCTCAAAAATCTTCACTAAAGCATTAGAATTTGAGTGAAGAATTGAAATTAGAAACAGTTTTCTGAAAAACAGATTTTTGAACAGAGTTTTTGGGCAGAAAACTATTGTTATGAATTGGTGTATTTAGCCTAGGACAACATCCCTATTTATAGCTGAAATCTATGGTCAGTTAGGGTAGTTATCAAGATAAATTTGAATATTAAAACGTTGGATAAAATACGAGAAATCAGAAACTGTCCAACAATCAGAAACTGCCATTAGTCGACTAGGGTCTATGGGTTAGTCGACTAGAAGAACAACTTTTGCCTATATTAGTCAACTAATAAATAGAGCAAGTCGACAAGGGAAAGACTGATACATGTGACATATTTCTGGAAACTGAATTTAGTCAACCAGAAGAAATTATAAGTCGACTAGGACATATATTAGTCAACTATAAAGACTTATAAGTCGACTAATAGTGCATACAGATCAGAAAAGAAAGTTGGTATGCATCTTTGGTAAAACTAAGTCGACTATAGTTAGGAGATAGTCGACTATATTTGTTATTAGTCGACTCATCAAGAGTATAAGTCGACTATATGACTTATGATGTGTGTGTATATTCAAGGCTTTTAACATTCTAATAAACTATATAATCACATCCATAGCCATTGTTCTTGGGAAGTCTTGAGCATGTAGGACGCTGTATAACCTTGTGAGATAGAGCTCCAATGAAATGGTTTCACAAATGTATCATCAAAATTAAGTTCCAACATTCTCTCCCTTTTTGATGATGACACTTTGTGTGCATGAAAACTCCCCCTGCAGAGAATGTGTTATATGTTCTCCCACAGCGTAAAACAGGTTATAACAAATATAGAAAAACATGTGTTCTCCCCCTGCAAAAAATAATTCATAATATATATATACACACACATATGATAAATGTTTGAAATATTTTTCTTATTAAACTTTTTATATGGTACCTGAAAGATAAACATTAAATAGTACCAATCATTTATAAGATCAAAGCATTAACCTTTAGGAATCTAAACCCAATTTGAATTTGGTTTTCATCTGTTAGTATACATATAATTGCATGAATTACATATAGAATGTATGTATGATGCAATATAAGTATTTTTTATCAACAATACTTAAGTTTTTAGGAATCCATATGAACTTATTCTTAATTCTTTTTGAAATAATATTAGTATTTCTTTTCAGAAAAGAATTATATGGATTATGATTCTTTTTACTAACATGTGTAGATTTTTCACTTTGATTTAAGAATCCAAGACCATAATGATTATGTGACATCTTTTGATATGATAACAAATCATTTAACTTTTCTTTTTCTTGATTAAATTTAGTCATATTTTTTAAAATCTCTTCATACTTCATTTTGAAACTTGTTATGTCTTTATTTAAAACAGTAATTCTTTCATTTAAAGACAAAGTTTCCTTTTTATGCATAACATTTTCTTTTATAAAATTCTCACTATCCTTTTTCAATGATGATATTACTTTTTCAAAATCATCTTTTTGAGAATTTATAGAAGAAATTTGAGAAAAATAACATGAATTTCTATGATAAGTTTTTCATTTTCCTTTGACAAAACTTTATTCTTTATCTTTTCATTCTTAAGATCACTGTATAATTCATGAAATGCATCTAAGAGTTCAGTATATTGTACCTCATCTTCTTCTTAAGCCATGAAACAAATGTTGGCATGTTCAGTGGCTTCTTCGTCAGAGGAAGAGAAATCACTATTCTCCCATGATGCTTGATAATATTGCTTCTTTTTTAACTTTTTGCTCTTGAATTTACCTTTGTTTTTGAGCAATGAGCAATCCTTCTTCATATGACCTATTTTATTACAATTAAAATATTTAAACTTATCTTTCTTCAAGAACTTTATGAACTTTCTTGAGAGCATTGTCATCTCCTCTTCATCGTCATCTGAATTGTCCGTATCTGAGCATGCATGGAAGGCAAGTTCTTTCTTCTTTGAGAAAGGTTGTTGTTCATCCTTCTTTCTGTCTTCCAGTTGTACTTCATATGTCATTAAATTACCAATGAGCTTTTCTAATGACATAGTGGAGAGATCATTTGCTTCTTCGATTGCAGTTATCTTCTTCTCCCAATCTGATGTGAGTGCATGAAGGATCTTACGAACTTTTTCGACTTGGGTGTATTCCTTTCCAAGGTATGCTAAGGAATTTGTTATGTCAGTGAACCTTATAACCATTTCTGAGATGGTTTCATTCTCCTTCATTTTGAATAGTTCAAACCTGTGGACAAGAATAGAAATTTTAGATTCTTTAACCTTATTTGTGCCTTCATGTGTTACCTATAGAGTATGTCATATTTGATTTGCAGATGTGGCTGTTGATACACGATTGAATTCTTCTTTGGTTAAGGCACAGAATAATACATTCATCGCTTTGGCATCAAGGTTTGCATTCTTTTAATCATCACTCCAAGCGCTGTAATTGGTAGTCAGTTTGGTGGCGCTGTAATTGGTAGTCAGTTTGGTGTACGCTGCTTCTACAATATTTTGCAAGTAAATCTTCATTCTACACTTCCAGTAGTTGTAGTTCGATCCATCAAATAGTGGTGGACGTTGTGTAGAATGACCTTCTCTGAATTGCGATGAGTGAAACTCTGTTGCCATCCTTATAGGATGTTAACTAGGTATGCAGGGCTCTGATACCAATTGTAAGATCTAAAAATAATGTCAACACTCAAAAAAAGATATTAGAGTTAAATAAAAGAACTTGCATAAAAGGAAATAAATCACAGAAAGTAAATCAAACGCAAACACAAGTGATTTATCCTGATTCGATCCTCTTGACCAACATCCAGTATCCAAGCCACCCGCTTGAGATTTTCCTTTAACCTTTGATTTTGTACACCCAAAATCAACACCTTGTATACCACTTGACAAATCCCCTTTGCCAAATGTATACAACTCTTCTTACAACCAAGAAGACACAACACCTTGTACAACCTCTCTTCAACCCGAAGACGCTCTTGTACAATCTTTCTCTTTGAGTGATTACAAACAATCCTATAAGTCTTGAATCTGTATGTGATAAGGACTCGTATAGGTGGACTCTCAGAAATCTTCACTAAAGTATTAGAATTTGAGTGAAGAATTGAAATTGGAAAAAGTTTTCTGAAAAACAGATTTTTGAACAGAGTTTTTGAGCAGAAAACTATTGATATGAATTGGTGTATTTAGCCTAGGACAACATCCCTATTTATAGCTGAAATTGTTGGCCCAAAGGCCTTCCACTCTAGTTTTGATGATGATTAACTCATGTAGTTATGTGTACTAATAATCTTGTGTTATTTATTTTCAGATCATTAATCAAGTTATTAGTTGGTGAAAGCTTCCACACATCTTTCACATGTGATTCAAGAGCCCGAGCGTCAAAGATCATATATAGCACTTACTCGGTGGATCAAAGAGTTTTAGATCGAGTCGGCTTGGAGATTGCGGTCTACAAGAAGACTTCGGTACCATAGTTTAGTTTTGTATTTAGATCCAATTTGTAAAGATTAGAATAGCATGATAATGCTCAAGTTCACAACACACACGTTTCATGTTTTGAATATTGGTTTTCGATTTTTCGGTTTTAAGTTTAACCGATCTTGGTTTTCATGAATAGATAGATCAAAACAAGTTTACATGGTTTAATGTATATATGATTTGTTCTATATACATGCATGCTTCAACTCTTAGACAAACTTAGTTTTGACTTACTTATTCATGTGTTTTATGTTTTGGTATTTTTGACAAAACATATTTTGGAATTAATGACAAAAACATGGATATATATTTGTTTCATGTATATTGGATTTCTATCCATATGCATCATGCCTAAATATTGTTTAATATCATGTTTTTGTACTTGGAAGAGTTTTGGACAAACGTATTTTCTATTCAAAATCCAAGTTTTAGAAAATACAGTTTTTGGTTTTTGGTAAAAATGATTAGACACAAAAATAGTTCATATTGATTGATATTTGAGCTAAACTTTTTACCACATGTTTATATATCAATGTAAAATGATAAAACTATTTTTGGTGATTTTTAGAAAAGATAAAAGAATTTTTAAACATGTTTCTAGCTTAGTTTTCTGTTCCAGGCTTCACCAGTCGACTAGTCTTCTGACCAAGTCGACTTGGCTGAAGTCGGTCAACCGGGTCGGTCGACCGACATGCACAGAATTCTGTACGTTTGGCAGACTTTGGACGGTCGACCGTCCGGGTCGACCAGGTTTGAGAGCAGAGCTCTCTGTTTGTTTGGGTCGACCGGGGCGGTCGACCGGTAGCTGGCAACGGGCAAAATTTGACCGTTGGATGGTCGACCGGCCGGTCGACCGGCAGTGCATTTCTGGCATTTTCTGCTGCCAACGGCTATATTTTTCTGGGGTCTATAAATACCCCATTTGTAAGAGATTTCTCTAAGATTTTTGGTGCGAATTTTTCCCTACTCTCTGGTGTTTTCACAGCAATCAAAAGAAGTTTTTGGATTCAAATTGAACAATCTATTTGGTGTTTTTGCTAGGGTTTGGAATATCAAAGAAAAGGATTTTTGAGAAAAAGGGTTTTGATTCATCTTCTACATCTTGGTTTCAGTTTTTCCCAAGGATTTTTCTTTATGATTTTGATTTCCATCCCATTGGTTTTCTCCACACTTGAGCTAAAATCTACTATCTCTTCTATAGGATCTTTATGTGGGAGAAAGAAATTGTTTGTGGTTGTTGTTTAGACCACCAAGTTAAAAACCCAATCTTTGCTTTGTGCCTTGCCCTCATTGTGTTGAGGAAGTGGTGCAATTGGGTTGTATCCCTCAAGTTGTGAGGTGATCCTTGTGTTTGCTTTATGCTAATCCCTCGGGTTGTGAGGTGATTATTTTGTTGGATTGGAGCTTGCCTCAAGGAGGAGGTTGTGATTGTAAAGAGAGGAGTTGGGTACTCCTTGTGAGAGTTCTTTGTAGACTTGCTAGTGGATTAGAAATCCTTCGTGTGTCGAAGGCGGGGATGTAGAGCTGGGTGCTCGAACCTCGAAACATATCTTGTTGTTTGCGCTTGATCCATTGACTCTCTCTATCTCTCTTTACTTTGTGCCTTGCAAATATTCATATTGTGCATTCATAATTGCTTGGCTTGGTTGTGTATGCATCATTTGTTGATTGCACTTGAGCGTATTGCATTTAGTTTTTAAATTCCGCATTGAGTTGACTAGATTAGCATAATCACCTATTCACCCCCCCTCTAGGTGATCTTTCAATTGGTATCAGAGCTAGCGCTCCTGATATTTAGGTTTAACCACCTAGGAGTGAGATCTTGGTTTGCTAATCTTCTTTTTCATTGTTCATTTGCACTCATTTAGTTTGCTCTCATGGATAGCCCTCCTATGTTTGACCATATTAGACTTGATGTTTGGAAGGCCAATATGAGTAGCCATTTGAAAAGACTAGGACATCTAGTTTATCAAGCCTCCACTATGAAATCCTTCCCTAATAGTAGCAAGCATAAAAAGGCTAATGCATTAGCACTTAGAACACTTAGAGCATCTCTTAGTGAACATCTTTTACCGGTGTTTAATCATTATGACTCGGCTTTTGCAGTTTGGAGCTTATTGACGTCTCCCGAGCTTCCAAGGATTATCAACAAGATGAGGAGATCTAAGAGAGAAAAATCCGAAGAGCGTTGCCTCATGGTCCAAGGGAAAAACTCCCTTGAGGTACAATCGGACACTCAATTAGATGATAGCTCTAGTTCCTATTGCCATGGTTGTTTTGAAGTTCAAACTTTAAATTTGGAACTTGCTCAAAAGCTTGAAAATTTTATGGAAAAACACAATCTTTTGAAAGAGGACAACCTTGCTTTGAAAAACAAAATTGATTCAATTACAAAAGAATTGGATCTTGTTTTAAAGAAAAATGAATCTTTGAAAATTGATATTGATTCTCATGTGTGCCATACTAGTATAGCTTCTTCTTCTTCTAGCACACCTATTACATGCTCCACTTTATCTTCAAGTATTGAAAATGATATAAATGTTTTGAAGAAAAGTGTTGAATGTTTGGGCTCCACTTTGAGCCAATGCACACTGAATCATTCACGTTTGGAAACCTTGGTTCGCAAGAAAGGTCCATCTTTGCATGCACACCCATCACGGCATACACGTGCTTCCCACGGACACCACCATCACACGTATGCTCATGTGTACACATGTACACATTGTGGCCGAAAAGGTCACCTCGCTAGATTTTGTTATGATCGTGTTTTTCATAAAAATTTAGCAACTAATCTTGTTTGGGTTAGAAAAGATACTAACCCCCGTGGACCCAATAAGAAATGGGTACCAAAGACCACCTCTATGCTTTTTGATGTAGGTGGGAGCTCTCGCATCACGTGAGAGTATTGGTGCCTTGAGGTGGATGCGTTCTAAGCTTAAAAGAGAACCATTTGGATGCTTCACTCTCAAGGAGATTTGGTGGGAGGACCACCGTGGTTTGGAGAATTAGAGATGCACCTTCATCGGTTTTGGTATCACTCTCTAAACTCCCATTTTTATTTGCATGCTTTTCATGTTCATCTATTTATAGCATGCCATGGTTTATTGTTCATCATGCTTATGCCATGCTCATTAGAATAGTGTTATACATGTTTAGTTACTTGAGCACCCATGTTTTATATGGATCTATATTTAGTGTTCTCACCTTGTTTAAACTAACATGTATGCCCTAGATCTAATGCACATGCATTTGCATTATAACCATTTGGATGTTTATGATTTTTGTTGAATCATGTTTTATTGTTTCATGATAAGTATGATATTTGCCATCTTTATTAGACTTATGCTTTACATGATTAGTTGTTGAGACACCCATGTTTAGTATGGACCCATATCTTGTGTTCTCTTTATGTTTTAGCTATCATGTTAATCATAGATCTAATGCACATGTCTTAGTCATGCTAATCATATGGTTGACTATGATTCTTTGTTTTAATAATTCATGTTTTGATTATTATGTTTATCATGTTGGATTATGATTCCCGTTTTATGCTTAATGATTTGATTACTTGTTTAGATGTTAGTTTTCATTAAGACTAGAATTTATACTTGCACATGTAGTGGGACACAAATAAATCTTTATATATGTTTGTGCTTGGATGCTCATTTGTACCCATTAAATGTGCTAGTATAGCCTAGTTTTGATGATTCATGCATTTTAAACTTGTATTCCTATTTTTGGATTTGTTTTATGTGTATGAGTTTTCATTTCATCTATATGTTTATTTTGCCAAACCTTAAGATATATATGTATACCCTTTGAGTCATTTACCTTTCATGCAAATCTATATATAAGGACTCAATTGTGTTTAGGGATATGTATGTATACTTATTGTGTTGACAATTCATACATATACCTTGAAATGAAATTAGTTTTGGTGAAAATTTGGTTTTTCTTGATTTCGTGTTTATTTGTTTAACCTCATGTATATGTGTATCTTGTCCAAACTATTGATTATACATGTACATCCTTGAGCCACGTGCCTTCATGCATATACTTTTGTGGACTCATTATGTTTAGGATATGTATGTATACTTTAGTTTGTATATGATATACATATGCCTTGAAGTTTAAATCGTTTAGATGAATTTCATGTTTGCTAAGTGATTTCACATTCATAATGAATTTCATGTTTTTAAGATGATTTCAATTGGTGATTTTACATGAATATCATGTTTTCAAGGAATTTCATATGAGCCTAATTGAATATTTTCATGATGATATGTGTCACATTATACTTGTACACTCACTTTATTAGTTTACTCATGATTTGTTTTCATGAGAATTTGATATGGACTTTATGGATTTTGAGTGTTTAGTGATCATGTGATTTACATGTGTTTCATGAAAAACAACTTTGTTTTATTCCTTGCTTGAAGGATTTCGTACTAGTTCTAAAAGTTTTTCCTATAACTAGTTCGTATTCTTCACTATGGTAGAGATTTTCAAACATACTACATTTTCAAATCTATTTTTGAAAACCCCTACCTTCAATGGGAGGATGGATGGGAGATCATGTTCATGTATGCCTTATATTGAAAATCATTTAAAACTTGAACCATGATTGGGAGGTATAGTTATATGAGATATACATTTGATCTTATTGTTATTTCAATTGGTATCATTGAATTCTTTCAATTGGTATCAACCTTGACATTTCTTGTATACTCATATATTTTGTATGTATGTATGCTTTCAATTTCAAGAATATCAATTTCTATTGGTATCTATTTTCGTACATATATATGTTTTATTTGTGCTTATTATATCCCTATATCTTTAAGTACAAAATCTTGTTTATGCTAGTGCTTGAGGTTTAACTTTGTTTCAATTGATTACTTTTAAATTGGTATCAAGCCCATGCATTATTTTAGTTGGTATTTCATAAAGGGAGAGAAAATTTGATTTTGTCTTTCAATTGATAATTTTTCAATTGGTATTTGATTCCCACTCCCTTACTTTATGATTGAAAATTTCAAATTGGTATCATATGTTCAAATTGAAAATTATTTACAATTGGTATCAAAATATTTGTATTTTAGACATTCAAAATTTATTATGTTTAATTTCAAAATTGGTATCAAGATTTTTATATGTTTTTGTTTAAAATTGGTATCAATATTTTTGTTTGTTTCTTTTCAATTGGTATCAAGATGCTATTCTTTGACATATTTTCAATTGGTACCTTAATTGATTGTCACCTCTAATATACTTTGTTTTAGTTTTAGACAAAAAGAAAAATATTATTTTTTATTTTGATTCTTTGTTTCGAACAAAAAAAAGGGGGGAGAAATATTTATTGATTTTTCAATTGATTTGGCTTTGCTTTTACCCCTTTTGAAGATTGACTCTTTGTATTTAAAAAAAAAAGAGAAGATTTTGTTTTGTTTTGGTTTTTACCCCTTTGTTGATGATTGACAAAAAGGGGGAGAAGAATTTGAGTTTATATGCATGTTTATGTTTTTGCATTTATTAAGTTTAATTTAGTTTAATTTTAATTGGTATCTAAAGCATATTTTGTAATTGGATGTTTTGTAATTGGTATCTAGAGTGTAATTGGTATCTAGATCATGTTTTGTTTTAAACATTTCATTGGAATTGGTGTTTTTTTTTAAACATTTCATTGGAATTGGTATCTAGAGCATGTTTTGTGTTTGAACTTTTCATTGGTATCTAGAACCCTTTATTGTTTATGCATAGATATGCATGTTTCATGTTTCATATTTAAGAGCCTTCATTGCACATTCATTATGTTTATTTGGTTATGCATGAGTTAAGGGGGAGCTTCTTTGAAGCTTAACTTTAATCCATGCATATATAATTCCATGAGTTTTGTCATCATCAAAAAGGGAGAGATTGTTGGCCCAAAGGCCTTCCACTCTAGTTTTGATGATGATTAACTCATGTAGTTATGTGTACTAATAATCTTGTGTTATTTAGTTTTAGATCATTAATCAAGTTATTAGTTGGTGAAAGCTTCCACACATCTTTCACATGTGATTCAAGAGCCCGAGCGTCAAAGATCATATATAGCACTTGCTCGGTGGATCAAAGAGTTTTAGATCGAGTCGGCTTGGAGATTGCGCTCTACAAGAAGACTTCGGTACCATAGTTTAGTTTTGTATTTAGATCCAATTTGTAAAGATTAGAATAATATGATAATGCTCAAGTTCACAACACACACGTTTCATGTTTTGAATATTGGTTTTTGGTTTTTCGGTTTTAAGTTTAACCTATCTTGTTTTCATGAATAGATAGATCAAAACAAGTTTACATGGTTTAATGTATATATGATTTGTTCTATATACATGCATGCTTCAACTCTTAGACAAACTTAGTTTTGACTTACTTATTCATGTGTTTTATGTTTTGGTATTTTTGGCAAAACATATTTTGGAATTAATGACAAAAACATGGATATATATTTGTTTCATGTATATTGGATTTCTATCCATATGCATCATGCCTAAATGTTGTTTAATATCATGTTTTTGTACTTGGAAGAGTTTTGGACAAAACGTATTTTCTATTCAAAATCCAAGTTTTAGAAAATACAGTTTTTGGTTTTTGGTAAAAATGATTAGACATAAAAATAGTTCATATTGATTGATATTTGAGCTAAACTTTTTACCACATGTTTATATATCAATGCAAAATGATAAAACTATTTTTGGTGATTTTTAGAAAATATAAAAGAATTTTTTAACATGTTTCTAGCTTAGTTTTCTGTTCCAGGCTTCACCAGTCGACTAGTCTTCTGACCAAGTCGACTTGGCTGAAGTCGGTCGACCGGGTCGGTCGACCGACGTACACAGAATTGTGCACGTTTGGCAGACTTTGGACGGTCGACCGTCCGGGTCGACCGGGTCTGAGAGCAGAGCTCTCTGTTTGTTTGGGTCGACCGGGGCGGTCGACCGGTAGCTGGCAACGGGCAAAATTTGACAGTTGGATGGTCGACCGGCCGGTCGACCGGCAGTGCATTTCTGGCATTTTCTGCTGCCAACGGCTATATTTTTCTGGGGTCTATAAATACCCCATTTGTAAGAGTTTTTCTCTAAGATTTTTTGTGCGAATTTTTCCCTACTCTTTGGTGTTTTCACAGCAATCAAAAGAAGTTTTTGGATTCAAATTGAACAATCTATTTGGTGTTTTTGCTAGGGTTTGGAATATCAAAGAAAAGGATTTTTGGGAAAAAGGGTTTTGATTCATCTTCTACATCTTGGTTTCAGTTTTTCCCAAGGATTTTTCTTTGTGATTTTGATTTCCATCCCATTGGTTTTCTCCACACTTGAGCTAAAATCTACTATCTCTTCTATAGGATCTTTGTGTGGGAGAAAGAAATTGTTTGTGGTTGTTGTTTAGACCACCAAGTTAAAAACCCAGTCTTTGCTTTGTGCCTTGCCCTCATTGTGTTGAGGAAGTTGTGCAATTGGGTTGTATCCCTCAAGTTGTGAGGTGATCCTTGTGTTTGCTTTATGCTAATCCCTCGGGTTGTGAGGTGATTGTTTTGTTGGATTAGAGCTTGCCTCAAGGAGGAGGTTGTGATTGTAAAGAGAGGAGTTGGGTACTCCTTGTGAGAGTTCTTTGTGGACTTGCTAGTGGATTAGAAATCCTTCGTGTGTCGAAGGCGGGGATGTAGAGCTGGGTGCTCAAACCTCGAAACATATCTTGTTATTTGCGCTTGATCCATTGACTCTCTCTATCTCTCTTTACTTTGTGCCTTGCAAATATTCATATTGTGCATTCATAATTGCTTGGCTTGGTTGTGTGTGCATCATTTGTTGATTGCACTTGAGTGTATTGCATTTAGTTTTTAAATTCCGCATTGAGTTGACTAGATTAGCATAATCACCTATTCACCCCCCCTCTAGGTGATCTTTCAATTGGTATCAGAGCTAGCGCTCCTGATATTTAGGTTTAACCACCTAGGAGTGAGATCTTGGTTTGCTAATCTTCTTTTTCATTGTTCATTTGCACTCATTTAGTTTGCTCTCATGGATAGCCCTCCTATGTTTGACCATATTAGACTTGATGTTTGGAAGGCCAATATGAGTAGCCATTTGAAAAGACTAGGACATCTAGTTTATCAAGCCTCCACTATGAAATCCTTCCCTAATAGTAGCAAGCATAAAAAAGCTAATGCATTAGAACTTAGAACACTTAGAGCATCTCTTAGTGAACATCTTTTACCGGTGTTTAATCATTATGACTCGGCTTTTGCAGTTTGGAGCTTATTGACGTCTCCCGAGCTTCCAAGGATTATCAACAAGATGAGGAGATCTAAGAGAGAAAAATCCGAAGAGCGTTGCCTCATGGTCCAAGGGAAAAACTCCCTTGAGGTACAATCGGACACTCAATTAGATGATAGCTCTAGTTTCTATTGCCATGGTTGTTTTGAAGTTCAAACTTTAAATTTGGAACTTGCTCAAAAGCTTGAAAATTTTATGGAAAAACACAATCTTTTGAAAGAGGACAACCTTGCTTTGAAAAACAAAATTGATTCAATTACAAAAGAATTGGATCTTGTTTTAAAGAAAATGAATCTTTGAAATTGATATTGATTCTCATGTGTGCCATGCTAGTATAGCTTCTTCTTCTTCTAGCACACCTATTACATGCTCCACTTTATCTTCAAGTATTGAAAATGATATAAATATTTTGAAGAAAGTGTTGAATGTTTGGGCTCCACTTTGAGCCAATGCACACTGAATCATTCACGTTTGGAAACCTTGGTTCGCAAGAAAGGTCCATCTTTGCATGCACACCCATCACGGCATACACGTGCTTCCCACGGACACCACCATCACACGTATGCTCATGTGTACACATGTACACATTGTGGCCGAAAAGGTCACCTCGCTAGATTTTGTTATGATCGTGTTTTTCATAAAAATTTAGCAACTAATCTTGTTTGGGTTAGAAAAGATACTAACCCCCGTGGACCCAATAAGAAATGGGTACCAAAGACCACCTCTATGCTTTTTGATGTAGGTGGGAGCTCTCGCATCACGTGAGAGTATTGGTGCCTTGAGGTGGATGCGTTCTAAGCTTAAAAGAGAACCATTTGGATGCTTCACTCTTAAGGAGATTTGGTGGGAGGACCACCGTGGTTTGGAGAATTAGAGATGCACCTTCATCGGTTTTGGTATCACTCTCTAAACTCTCATTTTTATTTGCATGCTTTTCATGTTCATCTATTTATAGCATGCCATGGTTTATTGTTCATCATGCTTATGCCATGCTCATTAGAATAGTGTTATACATGTTTAGTTACTTGAGCACCCATGTTTTATATGGATCTATATTTAGTGTTCTCACCTTATTTAAACTAACATGTATGCCCTAGATCTAATGCACATGCATTTGCATTATGACCATTTGGATGTTTATGATTTTTGTTGAATCATGTTTCATTGTTTCATGATAAGTATGATATTTGCCATGTTTATTAGACTTATGCTTTACATGATTAGTTGTTGAGACACCCATGTTTAGTATAGACCCATATCTTGTATTCTCTTTATATTTTAGCTATCATGTTAATCATAGATCTAATGCACATGTCTTAGTCATGCTAATCATATGGTTGACTATGATTCTTTGTTTTAATAATTCATGTTTTGATTATTATGTTTATCATGTTGGATTATGATTCCCGTTTTATGCTTAATGATTTGATTACTTATTTAGATGTTAGTTTTCATTAAGACTAGAATTTATACTTGCACATGTAGTGGGACACAAATAAATCTTTATATATGTTTGTGCTTGGATGCTCATTTGTACCCATTAAATGTGCTAGTATAGCCTAGTTTTGATGATTCATGCATTTTAAACTTATATTCCTATTTTTGGATTTGTTTTATGTGTATGAGTTTTCATTTCATGTATATGTTTATTTTGTCAAACCTTAAGATATACATGTATACCCTTTGAGTCATTTGCCTTTCATGCAAATCTATATATATGGACTCAATTGTGTTTAGGGATATGTATGTATACTTATTGTGTTGACAATTCATACATATACCTTGAAATGAAATTAGTTTTGGTGAAAATTTGGTTTTTCTTGATTTCGTGTTTATTTGTTTAACCTCATGTATATGTGTATCTTGTCCAAACTATTGATTATACATGTACATCCTTGAGCCACGTGCCTTCATGCATATACTTTTGTGGACTCATTATGTTTAGGATATGTATGTATACTTTAGTTTGTATATGATATACATATGCCTTGAAGTTTAAATCGTTTAGATGAATTTCATGTTTGCTAAGTGATTTCACATTCATAATGAATTTCATGTTTTTAAGATGATTTCAATTGGTGATTTTACATGAATATCATGTTTTCAAGGAATTTCATATGAGCCTAATTGAATATTTTCATGATGATATGTGTCACATTATACTTGTACACTCACTTTATTAGTTTACTCATGATTTGTTTTCATGAGAATTTGATATGGACTTTATGGATTTTGAGTGTTTAGTGATCATGTGATTTATATGTGTTTCATGAAAAACAACTTTGTTTTATTCCTTGCTTGAAGGATTTCGTACTAGTTCTAAAAGTTTTTCCTATAACTAGTTCGTATTCTTCACTATGGTAGAGATTTTCAAATATACTACATTTTCAAATCTATTTTTGAAAACCCTACCTTCAATGGGAGGATTGATGGGAGATCATGTTCATGTATGCCTTATATTGAAAATCATTTAAAACTTGAACCATGATTGGGAGGTATAGTTATATGAGATATACATTTGATCTTATTGTTATTTCAATTGGTATCATTGAATTCTTTCAATTGGTATCAACCTTGACATTTCTTGTATACTCATATATTTTGTATGTATGTATGCTTTCAATTCCAAGAATATCAATTTCTATTGGTATCTATTTTCGTACATTTATATGTTTTATTTGTGCTTATTATATCCCTATATCTTTAAGCACAAAATCTTGTTTATGCTAGTGCTTGAGCTTTAACTTTGTTTCAATTGATTACTTTTAAATTGGTATCAAGCCCATGCATTATTTTAGTTGGTATTTCATAAAGGGGGAGAAATTTGATTTTGTCTTTCAATTGGTAATTTTTCAATTGGTATTTGATTCCCACTCCCTTACTTTATGATTGAAAATTTCAAATTGGTATCATATGTTCAAATTGAAAATTATTTACAATTGGTATCAAAATATTTATATTTTAGACATTCAAAATTTATTATGTTTAATTTCAAAATTGGTATCAAGATTTTTATATGTTTTTGTTTGAAATTGGTATCAATATTTTTGTTTGTTTCTTTTCAATTGGTATCAAGATGCTATTCTTTGACATATTTTCAATTGGTACCTTAATTGATTGTCACCTCTAATATACTTTGTTTTTGTTTTAGACAAAAAGGAAAATATTATTTTTTATTTTGATTCTTTGTTTCGAACAAAAAAAGGGGGAGAAATATTTATTGATTTTTCAATTGATTTGGCTTTGCTTTTACCCCTTTTGAAGATTGACTCTTTGTATTTAAAAAAAAAAAAGAGAAGATTTTGTTTTGGTTTGGTTTTTACCCCTTTGTTGATGATTGACAAAAAGGGGGAGAAGAATTTGAGTTTATATGCATGTTTATGTTTTTGCATATATTAAGTTTAATTTAGTTTAATTTTAATTGGTATCTAAAGCATATTTTGTAATTGGATGTTTTGTAATTGGTATCTAGAGTGTAATTGGTATCTAGATCATGTTTTGTTTTAAACATTTCATTGGAATTGGTGTTTTGTTTTAAATATTTCATTGGAATTGGTATCTAGAGCATGTTTTGTGTTTGAACATTTCATTGGTATCTAGAACCCTTTATTGTTTATGCATAGATATGCATGTTTCATGTTTCATGTTTAAGAGCCTTCATTGCACATTCATTATGTTTATTTGGTTATGCATGAGTTAAGGGGGAGCTTCTTTGAAGCTTAACTTTAATTCATGCATATATAATTCCATGAGTTTTGTCATCTTCAAAAAGTGGGAGATTGTTGGCCCAAAGGCCTTCCACTCTAGTTTTGATATGATTAACTCATGTAGTTATGTGTACTAATAATCTTGTGTTATTTAGTTTCAGATCATTAATCAAGTTATTAGTTGGTGAAAGCTTCCACACATCTTTCACATGTGATTCAAGAGCCCGAGCGTCAAAGATCATATATAGCACTTGCTCGGTGGATCAAAGAGTTTTGGATCGAGTCGGCTTGGAGATTGCGCTCTACAAGAAGACTTCGGTACCATAGTTTAGTTTTGTATTTAGATCCAATTTGTAAAGATTAGAATAGTATGATAATGCTCAAGTTCACAACACACACGTTTCATGTTTTGAATATTGGTTTTCGGTTTTTCGGTTTTAAGTTTAACCGATCTTGGTTTTCATGAATAGATAGATCAAAACAAGTTTACATGGTTTAATGTATATATGATTTGTTCTATATACATGCATGCTTCAACTCTTAGACAAACTTAGTTTTGACTTACTTATTCATGTGTTTTATGTTTTGGTATTTTTGACAAAACATATTTTGGAATTAATGACAAAAACATGGATATATATTTGTTTCATGTATATTGGATTTCTATCCATATGCATCATGTCTAAATGTTGTTTAATATCATGTTTTTGTACTTGGAAGAGTTTTGGACAAAACGTATTTTCTATTCAAAATCCAAGTTTTAGAAAATACAGTTTTTGGTTTTTGGTAAAAATGATTAGACACAAAAATAGTTCATATTGATTGATATTTGAGCTAAACTTTTTACCACATGTTTATATATCAATGCAAAATGATAAAACTATTTTTGGTGATTTTTAGAAAAGATAAAAGAATTTTTAAACATGTTTCTAACTTAGTTTTCTGTTCCAGGCTTCACCAGTCGACTAGTCTTCTGACCAAGTCGACTTGGCTGAAGTCGGTCGATCGGGTCGGTCGACCGACGTGCACAGAATTGTGCACGTTTGGCATACTTTGGACGGTCGACCGTCCGGGTCGACCGGGTCTTAGAGCAGAGCTCTCTGTTTGTTTGGGTCGACCGGGGCGGTCGACCGGTAGCTGGCAACGGGCAAAATTTGACCGTTGGATGGTCGACCGGCCGGTCGACCGGCAATGCATTTCTGGCATTTTCTGCTGCCAACGGCTATATTTTTCTGGGGTCTATAAATACCCCATTTGTAAGAGTTTTTCTCTAAGATTTTTTGTGCGAATTTTTCCCTACTCTCTGGTGTTTTCACAGCAATCAAAAGAAGTTTTTGGATTCAAATTGAACAATCTATTTGGTGTTTTTGCTAGGGTTTGGAATATCAAAGAAAAGGGTTTTTGGGAAAAAGGGTTTTGATTCATCTTCTACAACTTGGTTTCAGTTTTTCCCAAGGATTTTTCTTTGTGATTTTGATTTCCATCCCATTGGTTTTCTCCACACTTGAGCTAAAATCTACTATCTCTTCTATAGGATCTTTGTGTGGGAGAAAGAAATTGTTTGTGGTTGTTGTTTAGACCACCAAGTTAAAACCCAATCTTTGCTTTGTGCCTTACCCTCATTGTGTTGAGGAAGTTGTGCAATTGGGTTGTATCCCTCAAGTTGTGAGGTGATCCTTGTGTTTGCTTTGTGCTAATCCCTCGGGTTGTGAGGTGATTGTTTTGTTGGATTAGAGCTTGCCACAAGGAGGAGGTTGTGATTGTAAAGAGAGGAGTTGGCTACTCCTTGTGAGAGTTCTTTGTGGACTTGCTAGTGGATTAGAAATCCTTCGTGTGTCGAAGGCGGGGATGTAGAGCTGGGTGCTCGAACCTCGAAACATATCTTGTTGTTTGCGCTTGATCCATTGACTCTCTCTATCTCTCTTTACTTTGTGCCTTGCAAATATTCATATTGTGCATTCATAATTGCTTGGCTTGTTGTGTGTGCATGTAACGTCCCGATTCCACGGATACGGGGACATCACTGCGACGTATATACGTAGGTCAGAAAATGCCCCCACGCACATACGCTAAGCATAAAAGTACAAGCAAGGATCAGAGTACAACACAAAGCGTGGTATACATACATATGCCAACTAAAAAGTACACATACAAAGTCATCACAGTATGATAAACATATACACATCACATGTGTCTTTTATCACAACCCAGTCCAAAAGTAAAGATATGATAAAATATTACACATTACATGTATCTTTTATCATAAACAAGTCCAAAAGTAAGATATACAATAAAGACACAAAATGCTCACGAGTAGGATGAAGATCCCGTGAGTCAAAAGAGATGTCTGGCATGGAGGAACTGGAGCTAAACGGCCTGCTCACTAAGGAAAGCTCGATCTACTGTGGACAGCTCCACTTCGATCCAAGCTTCAACCTGAACATACAAATCCAAGGGAGTCAGGACCTCCCAACAATGAACAGGCTACAGCCAAATGGCAAGATACAAGAATAGGAAGGTTAGAATACAAGTATAATGAGTAGGAACAAGAATATCATAAAACAGGAAATCCAGGATAAAACTGATTATAAGCAAGATTGATTGTATACGCTTAAGTCACGGTCCCATGAGACTAATACATCGAAGGAATAATCCAAACAAGGAAACCCTCATCTATATACCGTTATCTCATGCCACAGAAATCCAAGCGTATAGAATCAGAGTTGCAAATCATCTGAAAGTCAAACAGGAATATATAACAAGAATACTAAGAATCATAACTGGAAATATAACTGGAATAACGGAAATCATAATAAGTGTCACAACTGGAAACATAATCTAGAATCATGATTGGAATCATAACAAGAAACATGAATCATAACCGGAATATCAAGAATCATAACGGGTATCACTTATTATTATTACTCGTCTAACCCATATATCTAGGTATGTGTCTCGGTATATATCCCAACTCACATACATCCATATATAAGCTATCCGAGGATTGTTACCGGAAGTAGATGAAGAACTGACAGAGCTTCTTATAGTAGTTTCCATACACCTGGAACCAGTTTGGAGGCCCAAAGTCCCCTAACACTAATCTCCTGTGGGCCCTAAGTCCCACTAACACTACCGCCAATATTTCATTCCCATACTATAAGCAAGGTATCATTCCGGCATCCATCACTTCCTCCCATACCCCATACAAGTTGTAGCTTATTAAGAATTATCAGCTTACTGGAATAAGTGAACATAACAGGAATAGCCCTACAGATTCAAGGGGTGGCCCCCACAGATTCAAGAGGTGACCCCCACCGTGTGGTGTGGCACTTTGTTCCGTGTGACACTTTGCTCTGAGGGAATGGATTCTAGAGGTGGCCCCCACCGAATAGGGTGTGGCACTTAGTTCCATAATAACAAGACAGGATTCTCGTAAACATAATAATTACAAAGTCAAGTGTATCATGCTTGGTTTTAAAAGATAGCATGACAAGGTGGTGATATTTAACAATCAAGCAATCAATCATAACAAGAGATTGGTGATAGTCCGGGTAAGTCATAACATAACAAGAGGGTCTAGCAAGTCAGGTGATATACATGTGTCAAATGGAAGCATGAAACTAACAAGTCTGACATGGCAAGTAGAAACATAGAAGCAACTCAGAGTTCAACGACCACGAAGGGTCTGCCACGCATGGTATACGACAAAGGAGTAAGACTATCACAGGCATGGTGCAAGTATAAGAATGAAACAAGCAGTTGCATGGCAATACATAAACATAGAAATATGAAGTGACTAGAGGTGATATACATCAAATAAAGAGTCATGAAGTACAAGATACAAATACATGAACTAAGTATAAGATCTAAAGTTAAGAAGGTAAACAACTATAACAGACAGCTAAGATTTGTCGACTAGGGTCAAGGGAGTAGTCGACTAATAGAGGGGTTAGTCGACTAACAGTCTGGTATAGTCGACTAAAACTGTGCACCAGAGAGTTGGGTTTCTGATTCAGGAAAAGTTAGTCGACTAGGGTCATAGGGGTAGTCGACTAACAGACATGACAAGTCGACTGATAGTTAGGCTAAGTCGACTAATACTGTGATACAGAGAGTTAAGGTTTTGGTTCAGGAAAAGTTAGTCGACTAGGGTCAAGAGTGTAGTCGACTAAGGTTCTCTAGTCGACTGGTAAATTGGTCTAGTCGACTAAAACTGTGTTTCTAGAAAAAGCTACGTTTCAATAACAGATGGGTTAGTCGACTAGGCCCTAGGTTAAGTCGACTAATCGTGGTCAAAAACAGCGTACAGAACAGAATCTGGTGGTTGGGTTTGATGGTCTAAAAATATGATTTTGATGACATATCTACACAAGATATGAAGAGACAAGTATACTAAGAATGAAACAAGTCTTGGTGAGTAAAAATACTCACTTAGATCGGTTTAATCGAAGCTCCACGAGTTCGAAGAGATCGAGGTCGACAATACGATCCACGGCGATATCTCCGACGAAGAAAACTACGATCCAATCCAAAAGAAGGAGTTGAGGTTGAAGATGAAGACCTTGATGTTGTGGAGTTGGTGGTTGTGGTGATGGAGATGAAGAGAAATTTGGTGGAGGTTAGGGTTTTGGCTCTTGGTGAAGAGAAGTGAAAGAAAGGGGATGAAATGAAAAGGAAATGTATATATGGGATTTGGATTTTGTAAAGGAGTTGAAATTAAAGTAGATGAGAGGGGGGTTTTGTGCAATGTGGAGGAGGGGATGAGTGTCCCTCTCTTGGCCACTTGGCCGGCCATGGGAGAGAGAGAGAAAGTGGGGCATTAATGGGGAAGTGAGTGGAAGTTGTTGGAAGAAGATAGAATTTTGGAATTGTTGGAATTTTGGAAATTGGAATTCTTGTGGATTGTGGAGGAAGGAAAGAAATAAGGAGAAAGGAAAAAGGAAAAGAAATTTATAAAGAGAAGATTTTCTCTTGGACTTAGAAAATAAAAATATTGAAAAGACAAGTTCCCGGGTTTAAGCCGAGTATACGGAAAACATTTCGGAAAATACCGAAATCGTCCGAAATTCAAGTATCTCGGAACGACTCGCAAATTTTACCAAAAATCAATAATAATATATGAAGACTCATAGTGAAATCCGTTTTAAGAAATACTTTATAGTTTTAAAACTAAAAATCCCGGAATCAATTATCTACCGACTCCGGTGGAATTTTCATAAATTCATAAAATCCTCAGAAAAAGCATTTAGGTAGGAAATGTAATTCTAAGACATAATGTCTAAAGACCCATCTAGAAATTTCAAACCGTTTGTAAATTAAAAATCCAGAGATCGGTCAGCGGCACTGGCCGACACCGGTTTTGAAGAAGTTCGATTTAATTCAAGAAAAAATCTAGAAAATCATGGAAAATCTAATATATTGGAAAATAATATTTGAAACTGAAATCGGTCAAATCTACACATCAGAAAGACTAAATCGAACAATATACTATGATCGGGCCTTCGGTTCAGACTAGGGCTGACTCCGAGTCCACGAATCCAAATCCAAAATAAAACAATCATATAAGGAATTCATAATACAGAATAAATGCAGGAAACAGATCGAAAAAATACGATCGAAAATCTGAATACGCAACTAAGTACGTATTCCGGGAACGGGGTATTACAATCCACCTACCTTACAAAAATTGCGTCCTCGCAATTTCATTAAGGGGCAAATTGAACACAAGGAGGACAAAGGTGGAATAAAGGCTTCATAAATCCAAAACAGGGTTAAGGTGAACACATGAAGGACTAGGAGAGACAATGAGAGAATGATAAGGGAGATATTTAAGAAAGATAACTAACTCAAATACAAGATCGGAATAGTGGTTACCATGATATCTTCAAGGTTCCTGGTCTGGATACTGGTCTCCCCACTCTGCTGCGTCATCTGATGCCTCTGCCGCCATGATGTAACCTTGGCCTCTACCCTGATCTGCTCTAGTTCTCATTCCTCTCTGCTGATGATCATACCGTTGGGGTGGAAATGGAACTCTTCGATCAACAGGTTCTGGATTCTTCCTCAATGGCGGAGCTGGAAGTGCTGGGGCTGGATGTGCTGGGGCTGGAAGAGCCGGTCTAACTGGTGCCGTATGTCCAAACTTTCTGTGCGGGCAATCCCTGAGCGCATGACTCCCTGCTCCACATGCCAAACATAATCCATTGGCCACTCGACAATCTCTCTTATAATGTCCGGGTCTGTGACAGAAATTGCATATTATCTGAGACAGAGGAGGTTGGAATGGTCTCTTGATCATTGGGCCTTGGGTTGCCTTATCTGCATCTTCCTCATCCATTAACTGAAAAGGCCTCTTCTTGGCCTGGTTCCTCATCTGAATCAATCTCTTCTTCTCCAGTCCACGCTCTACCTCTCGAGCTATGGTGAGAACCTCTGAATAGGTCTTCAGCTGCTGGGGCATTAAGAAAACTTGTATATCCATCTGTAAGCCCTGCTGGAATCTGCTTGCCCGCTTCTCCTCATCCGTCACCATATACGGAGCAAAGCGGCTAAGTCTTAAGAATTCCGCGGCATACTCATCCACGGACTTATTCCCTTGCTGAAGTCTGATGAACTGCTCTTCCATGTCTTTCTGAGCTGTGACAGGGAAGAATCTGCTATAGAAGCTCTTGGAGAATGTGTCCCAAGTGACAGGCTTCTCCAATCTTGCCTCCTCAGCTAGCCACCAAGTTCTGGCTACATCTTTCAATTGGATCTTGGCGACTTCCACTCGATTCTCCTGTGGAACTCTGGCTGCATTCAACAAGTCCGATGTGTCGGTCAACCATTGCTCAGCATCCAAGGGTTTCTCTCCACCCGTGAATATGGCTGGCTGCAGCCGTCTGAAATCTGATATGTTCCCTGGCTTTTGTCCTTTTGGAGCTGCCAACTCTTGCCGGAGGAGTTCTGTCTGCTGTTGCTGGTTCTCCATCATCATCTGAATGACCCTCAGAATATCTACATTCTCTCCCGCGGGTCCATTCGATACCTGCCCAGAGTTGCTACGACCCGATCTTCTATCCATACTTAGACGGTGAAAGATGACTGGAAGAGCTGGAAAAATGGAAGGATTTCAGGACATAATGGATACATTGAAGGAATCAAGAAGGACTCAAGAAAGAATCAAGAAGGACTAGATAACTTTGTACATTGTAGTTGGCAATAGCAAATTACTAAAATTTGCTGCTTGATTGTACTATAGGTGGGAGAACCTAGGCTCTGATACCAACCTGTAACGCCCCGATTCCACGGATACGGGGACGTCACTGCGACGTATATACGTAGGTCAGAAAATGCCCCCACGCACATACGCTAAGCATAAAAGTACAAGCAAGGATCAGAGTACAACACAAAGCGTGGTATACATACATATGCCAACTAAAAAGTACACATACAAAGTCATCACAGTATGATAACATATACACATCACATGTGTCTTTTATCACAACCAGTCCAAAAGTAAGGATATGATAAAATATTACACATTACATGTATCTTTTATCATAAACAAGTCCAAAAGTAAGATATACAATAAAGACACAAAATGCTCACGAGTAGGATGAAGATCCCGTGAGTCAAAAGAGATGTCTGGCACGGAGGAACTGGAGCTAAACGGCCTGCTCACTAAGGAAAGCTCGATCTACTGTGGACAGCTCCACTTCGATCCAAGCTTCAACCTGAACATACAAATCCAAGGGAGTCAGGACCTCCCAACAATGAACAGGCTACAGCCAAATGGCAAGATACAAGAATAGGAAGGTTAGAATACAAGTATAATGAGTAGGAACAAGAATATCATAAAACAGGAAATCCAGGATAAAACTGATTATAAGCAAGATTGATTGTATACGCTTAAGTCACGGTCCCATGAGACTAATACATCGAAGGAATAATCCAAACAAGGAAACCCTCATCTATATACCGTTATCTCATGCCACAGAAATCCAAGCGTATAGAATCAGAGTTGCAAATCATATGAAAGTCAAACAGGAATATATAACAAGAATACTAAGAATCATAACTGGAAATATAACTGGAATAACGGAAATCATAATAAGTGTCACAACTGGAAACATAATCTAGAATCATGATTGGAATCATAACAAGAAACATGAATCATAACCGGAATATCAAGAATCATAACGGGTATCACTTATTATTATTACTCGTCTAACCCATATATCTAGGTATGTGTCTCGGTATATATCCCAACTCACATACATCCATATATAAGCTATCCGAGGATTGTTACCGGAAGTAGATGAAGAACTGACAGAGCTTCTTATAGTAGTTTCCATACACCTGGAACCAGTTTGGAGGCCCAAAGTCCCCCTAACACTAATCTCCTGTGGGCCCTAAGTCCCACTAACACTACCGCCAATATTTCATTCCCATACTATAAGCAAGGTATCATTCCGGCATCCATCACTTCCTCCCATACCCCATACAAGTTGTAGCTTATTAAGAATTATCAGCTTACTGGAATAAGTGAACATAACAGGAATAGCCCTACAGATTCAAGGGGTGGCCCCCACAGATTCAAGAGGTGACCCCCACCGTGTGGTGTGGCACTTTGTTCCGTGTGGCACTTTGCTCTGAGGGAATGGATTCTAGAGGTGGCCCCCACCGAATAGGGTGTGGCACTTAGTTCCATAATAACAAGACAGGATTCCCGTAAACATAATAATTACAAAGTCAAGTGTATCATGCTTGGTTTTAAAAGATAGCATGACAAGGTGGTGATATTTAACAATCAAGCAATCAATCATAACAAGAGATTGGTGATAGTCCAGGTAAGTCATAACATAACAAGAGGGTCTAGCAAGTCAGGTGATATACATGTGTCAAATGGAAGCATGAAACTAACAAGTCTGACATGGCAAGTAGAAACATAGAAGCAACTCAGAGTTCAACGACCACGAAGGGTCTGCCACGCATGGTATACGACAAAGGAGTAAGACTATCACAGGCATGGTGCAAGTATAAGAATGAAACAAGCAGTTGCATGGCAATACATAAACATAGAAATATGAAGTGACTAGAGGTGATATACATCAAATAAAGAGTCATGAAGTACAAGATACAAATACATGAACTAAGTATAAGATCTAAAGTTAAGAAGGTAAACAACTATAACAGACAGCTAAGATTAGTCGACTAGGGTCAAGGGAGTAGTCGACTAATAGAGGGGTTAGTCGACTAACAGTCTGGTATAGTCGACTAAAACTGTGCACCAGAGAGTTGGGTTTCTGATTCAGGAAAAGTTAGTCGACTAGGGTCATAGGGGTAGTCGACTAACAGACATGACAAGTCGACTGATAGTTAGGCTAAGTCGACTAATACTGTGATACAGAGAGTTAAGGTTTTGGTTCAGGAAAAGTTAGTCGACTAGGGTCAAGAGTGTAGTCGACTAAGGTTCTCTAGTCGACTGGTAAATTGGTCTAGTCGACTAAAACTGTGTTTCTAGAAAAAGCTACGTTTCAATAACAGATGGGTCAGTCGACTAGGCCCTAGGTTAAGTCGACTAATCGTGGTCAAAAACAGCGTACAGAACAGAATCTGGTGGTTGGGTTTGATGGTCTAAAAATATGATTTTGATGACATATCTACACAAGATATGAAGAGACAAGTATACTAAGAATGAAACAAGTCTTGGTGAGTAAAAATACTCACTTAGATCGGTTTAATCGAAGCTCCACGAGTTCGAAGAGATCGAGGTCGACAATACGATCCACGGCGATATCTCCGACGAAGAAAACTACGATCCAATCCAAAAGAAGGAGTTGAGGTTGAAGATGAAGACCTTGATGTTGTGGAGTTGGTGGTTGTGGTGATGGAGATGAAGAGGAATTTGGTGGAGGTTAGGGTTTTGGCTCTTGGTGAAGAGAGTGAAAGAAAGGGGATGAAATGAAAAGGAAATGTATATATGGGATTTGGATTTTGTAAAGGAGTTGAAATTAAAGTAGATGAGAGGGGGTTTTGTGCAATGTGGAGGAGGGGATGAGTGTCCCTCTCTTGGCCACTTGGCCGGCCATGGGAGAGAGAGAGAAAGTGGGGCATTAATGGGGAAGTGAGTGGAAGTTGTTGGAAGAAGATAGAATTTTGGAATTGTTGGAATTTTGGAAATTGGAATTCTTGTGGATTGTGGAGGAAGGAAAGAAATAAGGAGAAAGGAAAAAGGAAAAGAAATTTATAAAGAGAAGATTTTCTCTTGGACTTAGAAAATAAAAATATTGAAAAGACAAGTTCCCGGGTTTAAGCCGAGTATACGGAAAACATTTCGGAAAATACCGAAATCGTCCGAAATTCAAGTATCTCGGAACGACTCGCAAATTTTACCAAAAATCAATAATAATATATGAAGACTCATAGTGAAATCCGTTTTAAGAAATACTTTATAGTTTTAAAACTAAAAATCCCGGAATCA